>JAULBS010015212.1:0-25324 GCA_032355785.1 Symmetromphalus regularis | reverse complement strand
AAAAAGCAGCGGGTTTCGAGTCTCCTACTAACACTAACCTCTGCCCCGGGCCCGGTGCCCTAGTCTTAGGACATTGGGCCCGGGGGAGACGGGTCCGAACCAAATTGGATGTGGACCCGTATAAAAAAAATACTTCACCTCACCTCAGCACTGATTTTGGGTTGAAGCCGGTATCGAAATTATAAATCCCATGCCTCAGCTGAGATTTGACCCCAATACCTCTACATACATATATATATATATACCTTCTGTAATGATTCAATATAATTATACAAAATGTCTAAAAAATGGGGGGTGGAGGGGGGAGACTCCCCGTCCCGCCAATGGTGTTAACTACTGGACGAGACTCCTTTATACTCCAAAAACTCTCCGGATTTCGGCCACTTTATTTTGTCACAGCAGTAGCGGATCAAGAGGGGGTCCAGAAACCCCCTTTTCTTCTATTTTTAAATATATTTTCCGAGTGGAAGGACGTGAAAATTAACCAATTTTAACCAGTCCTGTTCACCCATCACATTTGGACCCTCCCCACCCCCCTTTCAGACATCCTGCATCCACGCCTGAGTCTGAAAATAGTTTTATTCAGCAAAACAATATATTAAAAATGCGATTTTTTTATTAGTTGTTCCCTAAAAAGTGGAAGGTCTATGGCCCTCTTGACTCCGCGGCTAATGTATTAAAAATATCCATGTCATTATATGTTCACGATGTGTTCGTGCGTGCGTGCGTGCGTGCGTGTTTTGAAGTGTGTTGAAATTATATAACATTCAACTATCGGAACTTTATTATCATTTTTCGCATATGTTTGTGCTAAAAATCATAACTGTTTAAGAAAAAAAGTACATCAAAGCAACAATAACTTTATTGATTATTACTTTTACATATTTAGCATTTCACACATTCCTTTCTTACGTCATTCACCGCTCCTGCATGAAAAGTTGTTGAGATCATCATGCTACGAATTAATGCGCACGCGCAAAATCGCTTCTCTTCCTGTCTACACTTTTGTCTCTTACAGGTGGGTTTAAACTAGTTAAATGCATGTTTTAAGATTAAATATTTGTTTGCATTTATTCTGGCATTTTAATGGGATAACCCAGTTTGTCATTTTTAGGGTTTCAACCGGAAGTTTTTAGATTTGGAGTAGTTAATAAGCTGGTCAACATTTGAATGATTGGTGACCTTTTTCCGCTTCCGTTTTCAGTACTACCCCAGGTTCTGTTTGGTGACAGTGGCATACATAGGTGGGGAGGGCTTTTCTGTCTCAATATTTGTATTGCTGTTATACATAAAATACTTTTAAATCATTTACATTTGATTATATGCATGCCAGGTTTATGATAAAATGCATGAGACCAAGTCAGCAAGTGTCACAGTCCTGTTAAGATGAGTTATTTAAAAAAAATATATATATATATATACAGTTTTTCAAAGTTATAAACTAATAAAGTACTACATTCAAATTATTGGTCTGAAACTCCAGGAGTGGGTCTTGGAATTTACAAATGGGGGTGGGTGGGGGGAGGGTAAAGAAGGGTGTATGAGAAAGGAGTCGGACGAATCCCTGACTCATTTAGGTGCATGACTCACCCAGGGCTAGCTCTGCCATGCATCAAAGCTGTGCTCTGTTTTGGATATTTTATTAGTCAAAAAGTCTGACTGATTTCTTCATTGAGTTTTTATTTAAGTTGGGGTTGGGGATAAGTAATAATCTTTCCATTTCTGTATGTATGGCAGTTTAACAATTAATTATGTAACCCATGTAATTAAAACAATGTTATGACATAATTGTTTTCACTAAATCCTTTTGCTCTGACACAGCAATAGCAGTTTAATGAAAATTAGCATCCTGCATAATATATTTATATTTTTGCAATTGTAGTTAAATGTTACTACATACCAGCTTTACGATAGCTTTTATGAAGGCATTGCCAATTGCTGCAATAATTTCAAGAACTGTCAGTTATCATGTTTAAATTATGTTCTTTTTTTTTATTTTAGATAGATTTTATATTTTGTTAAAAGACCACATTTATCAAGATGTCTAGCAGAAAAACAAAAGGCAAGACGACTAAGAAGAGGGCCCAGCGAGCCACTTCAAATGTCTTTGCTATGTTTGACCAGTCACAGATACAGGAATTCAAGGAAGCTTTTAACATGATCGACCAGAACAGAGATGGATTTGTTGACAAGGAAGATTTACATGATATGCTGGCATCTATGGGTATATATATATATCAGTTATAGAAATTTAATTTAGACTAAAATTTTGACTTGTACAACCGTAGGAAAATTATTAAACTGGAGACAGTTTGTTTTGTGATACATTTCCTCCTGTAATTTTTTGTTAACCCTTTGAACCCTAAGCCAAAAAACTACAATTTCACCCCCACCCTGGGCTCCCACACCCACAAACTACCTCCCGTTCAACATTCCCAAATAATTCATTTCTGATATTGGAATAACTGCTATCGCTTACAACAGGCTCATCATCTATTTCATCGTCTTGTTTCAATTTCACAGTCATATTTATTTCCATATGTCTTGTTTTTCAACTCACACTCGTTATCCGACGAAATAAATGGCAGTGCTTCTTCGGTGCTAATCCACCCATAGTTCTTTTTTTTGGTGAAAAACAAGGAAAAAGACCAAAAAAATTATTTCTAAATTGACATTTGTAACTTCCAATACTAGCCACACTATTAGACAATTTCTGATTGGTTAAAAATAACCGGAACCATTGTGATACATTTCCCAAAGATTGTTTATAAACAAGACCACGTGGAAGCCGGAAAAGTGGCTTCTCTGGTATATGCGTCATGACATCAAGCCGGTAAACTGGCTCATTAGGTTCATAGGGTTAAGTTTCATGTGTATTTTAGTGACAGTTTTGTTAATGTATAATTTAGTATGAAATGCCAGTACAAAAGTATTGTTTGTCATTTTGAATTTGATGACCCTTTGGTTATGTCTTAATTGGTAAATACTTAAAATAGTTAGCTGACGCTAACAAGACTGGTTTTTATACTTTTATGTTAGACTCAACCAGTGAAACTGCTACATGGTGCCCATAAAGGTTAACCGGTCCTGAACATAAGGCTAATTTAATCATGTGACTAACAGATAGCTGGGAAGCAGAAACCAAGAGCAGTTTCATTTATTAATCATCTGCAATTGTATGTTAAACATTTGGTAATTTTGACCCCTAGTCTTTAGAGGAAACTTGCTACCTTTTTCATCAGCAACAAGGGATCTTTGATATGTACTTTCCTACAGACAGCACATACAACAACCTTTGATATATACAAGTTGTGTCGTACAAGTTAGGTAGGAACAGAGACAACCTGGAGAATGCTTTTACATAGGTTTGATTCTGCATCCAAAGCACCTTTGGCAAACACTACTGACTTAAATTATATCTCATTTCAAAAATTGATAGTTTTGCAAGAATTTTTATTTTGTAAATGTATAATATTAATGTAAAAATGGGAAATTTATTGTTTAATAAATGTTAAAATCCTGTATAATATTTAGATATTTTTTTCTTTAGGTAAAAATCCAACTGAGGCATATCTGGATGAGATGATGAATGCTGCACCTGGTCCAATTAATTTTACAATGTTCCTAACAATGTTTGGTGAAAAGTTGAATGGCACGGATCCTGAAGATGTCATCAAAAATGCATTTGCTTGCTTTGATGAAGATAACACAGGTATTCAAACAGTTAAAACCTCATTTACAATTACTATACATCTTAACATGTTTTCAGTCACATAACTTTCCTTGGCTTAGTACAATCCTATAAACCCTTTGTTACTATAAAACATACTATGTTTAGTATTACCTTTTGACTAATAGCAAGAATTATTAATCTCTGATTAGTTTAATCAGATAAGAACTGATTAAATCTTTTAAGCTATTACATTTATTTATTTAAATATAACTTAAATTTTTAATTTGTTTAATATTTTTTTAGGTTATATTCCTGAAGACAGACTGAGGGAATTGCTCACAACGATGGGTGACCGTTTCTCAGAGGATGAGGTAATTTCTAACAGGGATAGCTACTTAACACTTTACCCCTTGTCATGGGCAAGCAGAAATTACTTAGTAAAATTTAGATGGTGCCAGTCCCCTGCATTAGCAACATAATTTCTTATTGCATATTGTAAAAAGTTGGTATGGTTGGATAAATTATCTACCTTTAACACAGTTTGAATACAATTTCTTAATTTTCATTTCCAGGTGGATGAAATGTTTAGAGATGCGCCAATCAAGAGGGGAAATTTCGATTACCTGGAGTTCACAAGAATTTTGAAATATGGCAAGAAAGACGAGTGATGTTTTATGTTAATAATGTTTTGAAGATGTTAAGTTTACTTTGATCTGAGAACAGCAGTTACAGCTATCAGTATCTGCAAAGAATAACACCACAGACTGGCCGACACGTGGTGGGCATTAATTAGTAGCAGAAGGTGTACATAGCATTATTATATTAATTTTTATTATCATTACTTATAGCTGCTAGACATTAGTTATTTGTTGCTAAGTATAACTCTGAGGGTTTGTTTTGTAGATGGATTTCATTTTGATTCAGATGTTTGACTGTAATGTCAACTTTCTCCAGATATTCCATTTGAATTTTTTTATAAAAGTTGCTAAATGGCAAGATCCACAACTTAAAGTATAGTAATTTTTCAAATCTTGTTTTAAACAAAAATCTTGAGTCTGAGACTGTTGGTGGGATCGCTGAGATGTTTAACATTTCCATTTCTGCAAAAAAGAAATATTGCTAATTTTTGTCCAATCTGAAATTTAAAAACATTTGTTAATTTGTATTATTATTTTTATAGTTTTTTTATGAATATATTCTGATTGCATCTACTACCATTGTTCACACTTATTTTACACAGAATTCATTTAAAAGTATTTTGATAATTGTGGTGTATTGTGTCGGGTTGGTATGGTCATGGCAGGCATGCAGTTTTTAGAGAATCCTAAAATTAAGAAGGTTGGTTCTATTGTTTAAAGCATTAGTATAATCATTCAGGTTACCAGGTTATCACATATCAGAAAATCATTTATAACTATATTCTCGTACAGACAGTAATTATCTGTTATGAGGGGATTATTTGTGGTAACCTCTAAATGGGTTATTAAGTACCATGATTGTGAAAGACAAAAAGTAAATGCCTTTTTTTACAAATCCTGCCTATGACGTTTGTTGTTGAACATTGTCTACCATGTCCTGTCATCTTTATATTGAACTGCTACTGTTGTATATTGAGGGGCTAACATTTGTTATTTTAGAGCATGGTAATTACTCTTGATAGGCATAACTGCAAGTGGTATAGTACCATTGTGAAATTCCATCCAGTATATTCAGTATGATCGTATTATTTTATATCGGCTTGGCTAATATAGTTTCTGCTGTTCTTGGGTCTTTTGACTTGAAGTATTTTACTTTAGGCTATTCAAATTGGTATATTTTTCTTAAAGATATGATTAGTTTTAGACCTTTTTCATTACAAATTGAAATATGTGGATATCCGATACATTCTCGTTATTCGCTAAATATGCCAGACATATAAATATATATAGGTCATTAATAAAATGTTCTTAGTCTTGTGACAAGGCCCCCTAGAGCTTGCTATCCATAGTTGGTCTTAATAGGCTTTAAGCAAAAGTATAAAATATTCCCTTTCTGTTAATTAAAAACTTTCCTATACAGTGGAAAAGCATCTTTTTTTCTATTGCTCTAGATTATACACTAATTATTTGTACTGTGTATGTTTGAAAGCTAGTAGTTTATGATTATAAATTTGCATTGCTTATTTTATGTAAAGACAAAACATATCATAAACATCAAGAATTCACTTGTTATAATTATTGTTTATTTCAAGTTATTTTGCATGCTAGCTGTAAATATCAGTGTGACCCTGCAACAGTCGATGTTTACCTTCGTGTTGGTGGGTCGTTAAATAAAGCTAGCTATAAAGAGAAAGGCACTGAGACCTTTTCATTTTGTCTCTCGGGATTTACTTTCCCTTCCCAGTTTCGTTAACCAGTTGGTTTTATCTGATATATTTTCATGTCCATGTCGTTATCAGTAGGTAAAAAAGTGACTAATTATTTTATTCAAGTTTCCTATATTGGTTCTTTTGATTTGTTTATGAAACATGTACTAAAAGAGAAAACGAACATTTAAGTATGCAATATATGATATACCGAGTGACCACAGCTGTTCTGTGTAATAAGTGTTAGTATTTTGTATGGAATTGATGTTGTTTTGTTTCTATTTCAAAGTCATCTAAGATGTCTAAGCATCTTTTTCTTGGTTGGAGCACGAAACAAAAATGGCAAGATTTAATTTATACTCAATAACATTCCTCAGCAAGTGTCACCATTAATGTATTTAATATGGTTTCAGTACAAGCTAATCGTATCCTTTCTTTGAGATTTCCAGGTCATCTTGGGTGCATGCATAATTTTTTTTCCATTTTGACTAAGTATACAAACTGGCCATTTTTTATGACTTGGCAGAAGGCCATCTTTCAAGTGTGTGAGTAAAATTATCAGTCTTTCCAGAAGATATATTTTGACACTATTCACACAATTCCCCTTTACCTGGTGAATATTTGACTTTTCACTGTTAATAAAAAATTTAAAAAGTAGCCTTTGGCAGAAAAAGCTACCTGGTTTATTCCATTGGTTAAGACAAATTATCTCATCTGGTCACTGAATGTTAGTTTATGCCAGTGATGGTTGTCACCTCACCATATAATAATTGGGCATAGATGTCAAATTCAACAGACAGAAATGACTAACTGTAAGATGTTAGCATTTCTTTTCATGTTTTTACAAAAAACTACAAATGTGATTAACCATTAAAAATTGCTTCCTTCATGTTATATTTTATTATGGTTTGTCTGCTTGTAAAAATGACAGAGGAAAAAAATTAGATTTACCATTCCATTATTTTATTAGTAATAAACAGTATTTCTTATAACTTCCCAATGTTTATTATTTACACTGCCGACACTGATGAGAATATCGGGACCAAATCCAAACTTGTTCACGTTATTTAAATTATAGTCTTTTTGGTGACCAAAACTTGATATAATACTTTATTCATTCTTCATTACATATATTTGTACATTATACTGGTGAAATCTGCTACTTGGTTTAATTTCTTGTTAATGGCCATTGTAAACTTGTTTAACATTTTATGTTTATTTCATGGTTTCATATTTTATTTACTATTCCACATAACCATGGAGATGAGTTTGTAATCAGTCCCATTACTAATTTTTCTATTTTTAGAATTTATAATGATACTCTGAATGTGTTAAGTAACCGCGTCATGTATAGTGAGCCTCAGTGGTCCAGCCGTAGAACATTGGACTCTAAAGCTGAAGATAGTGGTTCAAAACCTGTTGGAGGCTGGCTCACACTTGACTACGTGTCAAAATAACCAAATGTTTGACATCTAATAGCCGATGATGAATAAATCAATGTGCTCTAGTGGTGTCATTAAACAAAACAAAACACAAAAAAACCTGGGTCATATATTGATATTATTGTGTTCACATAAAAATAAAACCCTTTTTTTTTTAAATTGCTTCATTTTGTTGGTAGCCAGTTAGGATTATCTCAAAAAGTATTCACCAAAAACATATTTCACAATATTGTGTGTATATACGGTATAATTGTTCCTGTTGAGGGATTTTAGTTACTATTGTAATGGAAAAACATACATGTATTTTGTTTACAAGCAGTTGTAGAATATAATATATATATACTTGTATGATTATTTGCATACTTCCATGTTTCAGTTATCCATGTATATCTTGCAATGTATATTTAGTGTATACACCTGTAACGTGTATTTGTTGTATACCATAGACTACATTTCTGACATTCAGGATACGAGAACTCTTTTGGAGGAAAATAATTGCCTATACAATTACACATGGTTATCTTAAAGTTGAACAGATTTACCTGAAAAATATTAGGTATTATTAGTTATTGTGCATTCCAAAAGTCGTACTCGGACAGTTTAATTCAGACTTAAAAAAGTTGGCTGTGCATCAAAGGAATGCTGTTAACCCCCAATGCTTCTCTCTTTCTCGAGATCCATTGGGGCGATTAGTTTTAACATGCCAGTGGGTTGTAATGTAGCTAGGACTCTCATCTGTGATCTGGTATTTTTGTGCATGACACTGGGAATCAGTTTAAAGTCAACTTGGGTTGATTTATATATCACTGCCAACCTCAGTTGGTATATGGAAATAGCTAAATTCCTGTTCTGCATAGAGGTTGGCAGTGAGATATGAAACAGCCTTTAAGGATGAATACTTACTGTGGTCTGTCTAGAACTTGTAAATCATTTTCTCTCTCTTTCTACATACATGCTAGTCTCTGGTTAACCACTACTTTTGTTGATCTGTTATTCACCAATATTTGTTTTATGGTGGTACCAGTCCACTTAGTTACAGTGTTATAGTCGGGCACATTAAAGGAAAGACGTATAACTATGTGTGTACTGTATTTTGGCTTGTCATATTTTCTTAATTCCATTTGTTATTGGTTTTATCTGAATTGAAAATTCCACACTTCTAAATTGGCTTTTACATATTTGTCTTTTGCATTACAAGACAAAACACATTCCATTTTGGTCTGTATATACATGACTGTTATTACTTTGTTATAATTTTTCATATTGTTTGCAGCACTTAAAGATAATTGGCCATGGCTTATGAGCATCAAATTTATATCTTTTATTACATATCTGCTATTATGTTGTCAAAATAAAATATTAATTTGCTTAAATCTAGAATAAAGAATAAATTTATTAAATTGTAATGTTATGTTTATGTTGACGACATTGTGAACTGATAGGAAAGAAGACGTATTTCTGTGGCAATAAAAGCATGATGTGCAGTTTTATTAATTAATTTTGATATTACAGTGGTAAAAATTTACTAATATTTCCACTGGCCTAGAAATGTCCACCAAAAGCATTACAAAATGGTGTGACATAATTGTATGTATACCTGTCCCCAGTGATTTTTAATCCTCTTTTATGCTTGGGGGTGGGGTTCTTTTAATTTTTCTCACTGTATTATATATTCATATTTTCTTAATATTGCTGTATGTGAAACTGCACCTTATTCATTTATTGCCACATAAATATGTCCTTACATAGACATTCATAGCTTTAAATAGATGTGTAAAAAAACACCTAAATTTGCGTTTGCAACAGCTTGACTGTAAATTAGGTGCCAAAATCCAGTGACCAGCTATCTTTAATATTAGCATATTGTTTTTGGTATTGGTATTGGGACCAGTCATACAATTTTTTATTGGAAAATTGTTTTGATTTGTTGTAATAAATGCGTTATGGCTTGTTTTTAAAAACAATCTAGTTAATATTTGCAAAGTACACTATATTAATTTCTGATATTCAGATAATGTGAAATCAAAATGTCTTTATGTACAGTGGATAACAAATTGAAACACCTTTGCTTGGCATATTTAACAAAACTTGTAACAAACGAAATGTGTTCTTATACTGCCTTTTCCATCTATCATGTGATATGCATTTATAACCATTTATATACTGTATTTACTGAATAAATTTTGCTACTTCATGTTTTGGTTATTTCCTTGAATGATAAGTTGTATTATGATGACGAACAAAAGTTTGGAAAACCAAATTCTGGCTAAAATAAAGACCATGTGTATACTTTGCAACCTGCTATAAAAGCATCTTTATATGCAACAACTT
Source organism: Symmetromphalus regularis (assembly GCA_032355785.1). Classification (NCBI taxonomy): domain Eukaryota; kingdom Metazoa; phylum Mollusca; class Gastropoda; order Neomphalida; family Neomphalidae; genus Symmetromphalus; species Symmetromphalus regularis. The sequence continues at coordinate 15,534 of JAULBS010015212.1, read as the reverse complement.
GATTAAATGCCTTTACAGACTTGTCACTTCACAGTGCATTTATATTATAAACACAAAACCCACCTGCTGATAGTTCCCCATGAAAGTGGTTTTTTGAGTCTGTTCAGTGAATAAGTTGCACACAATTTGCCTATTTTCAGCACTAGGGAGCGCATAAACAGCCCCGGATTGACGGTCTTACTATAGTATAAAACTTTAAAATTAATTTTCAATGTAAGTATAATGCAATTTACAATCTCTATCCGCGAGTGTTACGTAACTTTTAAACTGCTGTTTTACTAAAGAAAATTTATATTTCATTCAAATCCTTTGATTAGAATTTGTGATGGCCATTGTTCTTAACACCATTATTACTCAACGCAAGTCCATATCATTGGCGTAGCTTCGGTCTTTTTTCTAGTGAGGCAATGCTATTTATTTCGTATTTTCTGCAAAAAAATCTTGTGAGGCAGTTGCCTCAATGGAAGCTACGCCACTGCATATATATAATTTACTTTTAACGGGTGGCTATGTTCAAATATGTTTAGGGCATACAGTGTGACCTTCAATATGATTCTGACCTTAATCCCATATTTTTGATGCACTTGATTTGTTTTTAGTTTTGTAAATCTCAGTCGAGACATGGGATTTTAAATCTCGATATCGACAACCCAGTGAATGCTCTGCAAGGCTTAAGTGGTAGGTGTACTCCATTTACACCGACTAGTGGTCCACAACAGGTTTATCGAAGTTCGTGGTATGTGTTATCTTTTCCTGCTAATCGGAAATCGTAGCATATCTGGCGGTAGACGGTTTCCTCTAAAGACCATGAGTTGCAAAATGCCATATGTCTGACCTCTAAGATCAGCTGAACAGTGTACTGATATGTAGTTGAATAATCAGTCCTTTCCGATATTGGTTTGCATAAAAGTGATACTCCAGTCTTAGAAATGGTGAATTCAGAAGTGGATCTCCTACCACTTATTGTGTCTAAAAGTATCCTGTTGAATGCATATTCAGGTTACCGTTTGTGATTCACACCCAATTACATCTAAATAAGTAAACAATCACATTATGTCCGTTATGTCTTTTAGGAATGATTACTGGTGTGTGAAATTAATAATTATATGTTCAACATTAGAAGCCCTCTCAAGTGTCTTAACAGCTTTAGACATCCACGGAGTAAACAGTAAAATTTTAAAGCTTCCTTTCAGTGTTTTTCACACCTTTTCTTTTACCTTCAGCAGTTTCGGTTATTCAGACTTAATAAGGGAGCATGTAAACAGCCCCGGATTGACTGTCTTACTATAGAGCTATTGATGTCATGCGTAACAGTGTCGATGAACTTTATTAAAGTTGTACTATCCCAAATGCGAATTTAAAATAATAAAATAAGCAGAAACTGCCGATTGCATAACAGTTCAACAAGATGGCTAACATTAACATATTTATTATTGCAATATTTATAAACATGGGATTAATATTTTATAATTATATAAAGTAATACTGCTCAACAATTTAATGTATTTTACTCATAAAAGTTAAAAACAAAAACAGCCTTACCCTTTCATAAATTATACCAACAAAACTTTTGTCGTCATTAATCAATAGCTGAAATAAAGCAAAGACAAGGAATATAACATTACGTGTTTTTATCAGTTTTTTAACTGTTCAGGCACACATGTCTGGGGCACCGACTCCTCACATTCTGTGCAAGACTGTCATGCAAAATATTAACGATTATAGGTTAGCTGCAAGTCTCTTGAACCAATTGAAAAAAATACTATAGTGGTTATAAATTTTTACTCGATCTGTATAAGCACGTGGTTACATTTATTGGTCATATTTAGCAGCCCGTGAAATGAACCAATATGGAAAAGTGCAAAGTTTTCCTTTTTTTGAATTAAAAGTTACATACTCTTAAAAGTATCATTTTAATAAATAATGCATTGAAAGATATCAAATTTGGGACATCGTCACTCCCATTTTTTTTCAATTGTTTTCGCTCATATTCATTATGTGATTTTATGTTATAGTGTATGCTAAATAGTGTTGAATTCTGTAGCTCACTAGAGGACTTATCCAGGGTTTATTTGACCTAGAATGACCATACCTTACGTCCAATTTATAAAACCATATCCAGTCTCTCTTTTTGTTAATAATAGATGCTGTCTGGGTCTAAATATTTTGTTGTTCTTTCCAGTTTGTCCATAGCTTCTTGATATTTAGCACTAGCATCAATAATGCTTGTCTTCGCGTATGCTCCTTTGGCATCAAGCTGTGAACTTTCATAAAAATCCTGAAGGACGTATGGTCTGTTATATTCTGGCCTTATATATGGCCGAGGTTTTTGCATTGGCTGGAAGTTTGACCGACCACTCGGAATTTTCACCGATTGTGACATTTCTACAGTTTGTTTTGTTTTTGGGCTTTTGTAGACATCTTTTGGGTTTGAGGAATGAGGAAAATCGAGTGTAGTCCGGGGTTGGTTAGATTCTATTGCTACGTCACGTTTTAGCTGCATGCTCTCAATGTTCCGCTTCTGACAACAGGCACAAGTCATTGTTCTATCAACGTCCCATGACTCGTGCTGCACGGGCATAGTGCTTTTGTTCTTGGAATAGTGAAGATACTCGTTTACTATCTGATTTAAGTCATCACTTTGGGTGGATTGATAAGGGTTAGGACTTTGGTTGGACAAATAAGGGTTAGGACTTTGGGTGGGAAAATAAGGATTAGGATCTCTGGTTTCTCTTGGTTGATAATCCTGGGGCAGTGTTTGAACCACAATAGGTTTATTTCCATGTACCGTTACCGTTTTCTTTTCGGAAACTCTTGGGGTATACAAATTTGAGGTTTCCTTTATTGGTGTAAGCGGTTTTAGTCTTGCCCTGGATGCTTCGTACTTCAGTTTCGACAGACTCATATTAGTGGTCAAGTATATTAAACGTCGTGCAGATCACCACTGTATTGTCGTCTGCTGCAAAGTAAAACAGATTCATTAATATATTATATCGTGTAACATAGACATCAGACTTCCAATTATTTTGGTTACCTCGGGACTTCTTTTCAAATTTTGGACAGCGTGTTTAATAAAATAGTTCTTCAAATGTTGACACGTTTACTACACTCGCTGATGGATTATCAACCATTTCTATAAATTTCGTTTTATATACCTTGATTTTCAGGTTTTAATGCAGATTTCAATCGCATATAGAAAGAACGAAAGAAAGAAAATGTATGTAACAAAATATATTTAATGCACGGATCTTGTATGTCGAATGAATATTCAAAAGATAATGATATCACAGATTGTTGAAATTTCCTTTTGACAAGGTATTTGATTTCAGATGCGATAATGATGTTGTCCTTTTGAAGTCATAAGTAGGTCTACCGGCAAGATGTGCGATTATTCGTGAGCCACGTAACGAAAAAAAGATAACGTTCATAGATCATTGATAAACACCATAGTGACCATTTTTAAAATAGAAGTGAAGTTTTTGTAGAAATGAAGAAATGGTAGCAAAATCATGTTAGACCATTTTAAAATGTTTTGACGTCAACCATTCTATCGCTACAATGTCATTAAAAAAAACCTCAAGTTTATAATGTTTTGCAATTTGTAATGTTTTAATAATTTAGACATTTAATTTGAAGGTAATTTAATGTTGTCTTTGAGTGTTTATATGCTTATGGATTCCATTATTTATTTATATTTTTCCTTGTGGCTATGAACACTACTGCTTGAACTTACAGCGATAACAGGTATCACATTTAAACCTTACGTCTCATTTGATACCGCTTGTATTTCACGGTTAGGCGTCGAAACCATTGTGGTGGCTTCGTACACAATCTATACACATGTAGTTTATCGTGTTTGATCTAACAAATATGTCCTAAAAGTTAACTGCATAATCTACCTATATAAATTGTCGCGTAAGTTAATAAATCCAGATGTCTTATTAGAACACACACACACACCTCTTAAATACTCCGTCTTAATAGCTATGTAGATCTGTGGTTTTTATCTCTTCTTACCAACATTTTACTACAAAAATAATTATTCATTTTAAAGAAACCTTATTTTCTTTACACGACATTAATTTTGTGTCTAAATTTAAGATCATCTGAAGTTAATAAAATATTATGGCTGTATGCTGGGCCAGATTTAGACCTTGGGGGCGGGGCACTTCAAGTTCAGGGCCCCTCAACATAGAAAATAAATTACATGACAAATAAAAAAAAAAGAACTAAAATAAATGAATAGAACTAATTTTATGATTATTACATTTTTTTAATATAGGAAGTCCTTTGAGGGGGGGGCCTCTGGCAGGGGGCCCCGGGGCAATCGCCCCCTGATAAATCCAGCCATGACTATATGGACCAGCATTGCTATTGATTGCGTTTATTAAGAAACATTAACGACGTAAATACAATGAACCATAAAAACCGCACTTACCTGTGTAAATCAAAAGAAAATAATGATCTACAAACGTTTTAATCACAGTAGGTAAAATTCTCCATTACAGTTTCATTACACACAATGTACACAGTTTAAGTTTTGGTTGTTTTAATAGAAGTACTCTTTTAATCAGAACAGCAGTACCGTATAGTAGGCCTGCCATATCGATTTTTGTCGTTCTCTCGTTTAATAAATATACTTGGGCAGGTTTTGGCGTGTTGCCACAAACAAGTAAGGTGAACTATTCATAGACTGGTTTGCTTATACCTGAGTAAATTATAATAATCAAGTTGAAGTCAGAGGTAAAGACTCCCTGCACTATAAACATTCACCTGAGGAATGGCGTATTGAAAGACAAACAAAAGCTCGCCCATTACTTGTTACTAACCAACGACACACACAAATATTGATAGACTTCGTGAGGTCATTTAATGAATGGGTCTGGTGCTTTAGTAAGCAATAATAATCTTTAAACGTGTATTCCGTTCAATGAAAGGTTGTAAACATTATTTATGTCAGGATTAAGTAATTGTTGATACAGACTTACAAGATTAAATATTCATTGATTTTATGATTGTTTAACGACCCCCTCACCCCAGCACGGAAAATAAATATCGACTATTGGGGTGGTTAAATATAGGCTACATAATAAAGTAGTTTGTATGGTACTAATTACGTCGAATGGAATTTAGAAATGGTGTGGGTACACATTTAAATGATGTTGGACATGCAATAAAAGTGAAATCATATTTTATTTAAAATACGTAAATGTACCACGCATCCCAATTGCCAGAATATTGAGAGAAAATAAGTTAAAACCATATTTTCAAAAGGATTCTTGCCCAGGCCCATAGCCAGAGGGTATTTCTTATGTGGGGTATTCATTTTTTAAGTGAAGGGAATAATTATGGCAAACATTAAAATTATGTAAATCCAGCATTTTAAGGGGCTACATACTTTTAGGGCAATGCATCCTCCTCGTTTCGCCTACGAGCATGGCTTGGTTTATGTACGTGTATTGTTTTCCCACACTAAAATCCTCTTTCCATATCAATTCTGTTAAACTGTTTTTATGATAATAATTTATAAAGCAAAAATATTGGAAAAGAACGCTTGCAAAAGAGGGTGGACGTGCTCTTGGACACGCCCGTTATTCATCCGACAACTGTCTTTCATACTCTTATATAATCATATTCAGGCGCGGATGCTGGATTTCTGAAAGGGGGGGTCCATATGTGAATTTCTGAAATGGGGGTCCAAAAGAGATGAGTGAATAGAAATAGGAGAAAAAAAATAGAGAAAGGGGGGTCTAACCCCCCTCCCCGGGAACGGCTAGTATATTAAAAACGTGTTAATTTAGGAAAGATCAATCGCCATCCCAAACAGATATTTTTGTTGTTTTGGATTGAAAATGGCAGTCCTCGTAGAATATAGAAAAAGTAACAAGAACTAATACTGATGACACAAACCCTTCTAAAGGATCTGGTTGTATTAATGCATTATGGCCTAATAACTCCACAATATAAAAAAAAGTTTAATACTGCGCACTCAAATTAGTGTAATATGCAACCATGTTATGAAGGATGACCATAAGCGTACGGGATCCCATTTTTCTTTGGGGTGATGTGGGGAGTGGGCAGGTCGATTTAAAGTTCTAAAAGAAAATACCACTTTAATTTTTGCCCGTATAAAATGAATTCCAAGGTCACATGTTGGCATTTTCTGTCCACCATGTATACTAGTAGATTGTCTTTATTGGTAGTAATTTGTTAACTTATAATTGATGGCTATATTCAGAATAAATAGTATTAGGACTGCCACCAATTTCTGTCAGACACATTTTAAAGTATTTCCTTACAGAATTATAGTTTGTCTGGTAGAAATTGCTTTAACTGTCAGTGGTTTGTTTATGTATATAACTGAAGGTATGCTCTTTTAAATGCCACGCTGTGCATCTGCGAGGCTGTTCCTTTAAAATGACAATTTAACACACGGAAATTAATGTAATCCAAGAAAATTGATTCCTGTAGACAGATCAAGCTTTTTGATATACCAGTTACGGACCTGTGAAAAATATACACAAATATCTAAACACCTTTGTTGAGAAATAAAGCCATTTGATGATTTCTGGGGTGTAAGCAAACTCTTATAGCCGCTGCTATCCGCGAAGACTACAAGAACCAACAAAAACGTACTTCAAAGTGACATATGCATTGATCACACTTCACACAACAATGATAAATGTCAGACAAACCAACTTTGTTAGATCTTTGTTGAATAGTAAAGGTTAAAATAAACATGCATTACCTGTTTCAATGGTCCATTGCCAAGCATTTAACTGCTGGTATATGCATATTTGCTGCACTGTAATGCCAGATTCAGGAAATCCTGGTGACACACTGCATCACTTTACTTCTGAAGGCACCCGATACGTCTGGCCTGTCCTTGGCACGTTATTTTCTATAAATCTGCACATGAAGACACCCATTCACCATAAGGCATATCAAGACTGATACTCTTAACTCCTTGCGAAAATTAACCAGACTGTCAGAACATAGGTTGGTCGTATATATTTCCGTGCTCATAATATTATATCCAATTAGTGTTCAACCATGCTGCAATTACCACACAACTCAGCTTCCTGTGTTGTCTGTTCAGGACAGAAATTACTGTTAGTAGAAGAGACGAAACCCGCTGCTTTCACTCTAAGACGGCTATTCTTACCGATAAGTAACCAGTTACTGCTAACTTTATTTAGTTGGAAGGTTTTATATTGGTATCTGAAGTTAAAGGTGTTATTACTGATACAATACTTAGAACTCAATCTCATAAATATTTAGATATTCAGCCTATTTCATGTTTCACCACATAGACTAATCAGAAGCAGATTCAAGGGTGGACGAACCCCATGCCTTTTCAAATATACAATTCATTATGTTTATGTAATATTTTTATGACTTGTCACATATATATACTGATAGTGACTATGATGCATTTTGCTCTGTCCAACTATGGGTGTCATGCAAATAAATTTTCTTTCTTTCCACCAAATTTTATTCACCGCCCCCACCCCCACCCCCCTTTGATCACAATTAATTTCGGACACTACACTCCACTACTTCCAGTATTAAAGATATCGCCTATGCTACTTAAATAATAAACTAATACAACTGTTTACTCCTTTATTATTTATCTGTTGACAACAGACCGGTACCGATGGAATAGTGGTTAAGCTGTCGGATTCACCGATCATAAGTTCTGGGGTCAAATCATAATGAGACATGGAGTTTTTAATATGGACAACGGCTGAAACATAGTGCTCCATAAGTCTCACTGAGTGGTGTATATCGCTTGCACCGACCAGTGGTCCACAATTGGTTTATCAAAGACAGTGATATGTACTGAGCTTAGTGCCGTAGTCAGCATTGAGGCAGATGTCTGCTTTTTTTTTTGGACAATACTTGTAAAACTTTACAAATAAACTTTAAAACAGTTTTATTTGTACATACAGTGGGGCCCTCTTCTGTTTTGCCTCGTCTGTTTCCAGCTTGCTACAGCAATTGTTCTGTCTGTGGGAAAGCATATACAAACGATCCCTTGCAGTTAATAAGAAAAGAGCAGTCTATATGACGGCAAGTGTTCTCAATCTTTTTCCACTTGCAGACTTGAATCATTTTACAAATCTCAAAGGACCCTCACATCTGCATTTACATTCCTTATATTTCCTTTTGATTTTGCGGAGCCCCAACATTTTTTAACATACACCCCCACCGTATGTCTACCGCAGAATAAACAATCTGTTTGGATGTCGTTAAACAGTACTTTCCCAAACGTGGGAAATACAAATCTCGTCCAGACAAGTACACCAATACAGAACAAAATCACTTGCAGTTAATGTATTACCATCACTTCATTATTCATGCATGATACTACCATAGGGTGTGAAATTAACGTAGGTTAGCCAGCTTCTTTTTAAGTTATTCTATTCAGACGAATAATGTACTGTACAGAAATTGATGCATAAACATCTGATGTCAAGGACCTGGAAAGTGACAGTCTATCTTGATATGCATTCCACCCTGGGTCAAATTTAGCTATACTTTTTCACCCTTCACAGACTACAGTGTCTGATGTCGGATTATCAATGTACTAATTATTCAGTATCGAGCAGCTTCACTTTGTTTCAGTGAAGCTAGTCTTTGTTCGAAAAAGCATCTTATATAGAAAATATATTTAGAGTTTTGATCCCAAACAGCCAAAGTTTACTTTTTTTCATGGGGTGGGGGATGGAGTATCGTTAAATAAATAGTTCCTTTCTCTACGGACGTGGTCGTATCACATTCTTACTGCCACTTAGGTGTGTATTTTAATGACACCCCCACATCCAATAAATTAAATATTAATGTACCAACTACTAGTATCCCCACTTTGATTTAGATTTCAAAAATCATGTTAAGTTAGAAATGATTGTCACTTTATAAAAACATGCCTACTTTATATGTACATATGTAGTGAGCGTCAGCAGGATTATCGTGACTGAAGACAGTGGTTCAAAACCCAGCAGAGGCTTGCTTACCCAGATTGAGTAAAAAATCACCAGAAGTTAGGCTCCAATAGAATCATTAAAATAAATAAAATGGGAAATAGCACTTATAAGACATACATTTAATGTTGGCACAGTTGTCTACCCTGTCATTGGTTATACATTGGGAGAGAACTGCATCTAAAGCACAAATAGGATACATTAAAAATATACCAATGCATTCACTTGATCTGGTGTAATAGTAGATTTAAACAAATATTTAGGGATGATTCCCCACTCCAGGTGGTAATAATTTCTAAAACAATCAGAATTGGTTAAAAAATAATTTTGGGGGGCTTTTTTTAAACATCACCTAGAGCGTATTGATTTGTTAATCATCAGCTAATGGATATCAAACATTTGGTTATTTTGACATGCAGTCAAGAGCGACCCTGCCTCCAATGGGTTTTGAACCACTGTCATCAGATTGAGAGTATGATGTTCTACTACTGGATCACTGGGGTTCCTACATGTATGTATTAAATATATCTCTAACAAGTAGCCATTTTGATTTAGCCCAAAACATTAAGTTTAGCTGTAGTTTTATAGCAGTGACTGAAGTCACTACGATACTTTACAGAAAACAATTTCATTTATTTGCCTTCAACTGTCTTTATTTTTCATTTGTCCTAAGGCAAAATGGTGATTACTTCTTCGTCCTAAAGTATTCGTTCAGCACGTCAAGGGCTTGTGAATCTTTACCGTAGTCCTGGAAAAAAAGTACAATAAAGAAAATGAGTAACTTATAAAAAACTGTCCTAAATTTTCTATAAAATTAAATATAAAATGTATAAACATTTTCTGCAATTAAACAGCTGTTTGTAGCTATTAAATCTACCAAAATACAAAAACATAATAAAATTTCTTAAGTATAAATTACACCTTGCAGTAATTTTTTTTAGGATAATTCTTAAACTTATGTGACATCAGCTACTCTTTTGATAAGCAGAAAGGTCAACAAAATGTTCCTCAAAAAGGACCACACTGCCTGGAATGGTTCAACAAGTACTTAGCTAACAAAACACAGCTTATGTAATGGACAATGCTCAACTGAAGTATAATAAGCATCTTAACTGCATGTGGTATGTCACCACATAATTATCTCAATATTGTGTAAGCCTACACCAACACAAAGAAAATATAAGAACAGTGCCAGATGAAGGCCAACCAAATATAAACTAAAAATAAATCTTATTCTTTACCTTTACTACAACACAACTGCAGCCAACCACTTTTCTGGCTTTTCCTTCTTTGTCAATTTTACACAGTCCAGACCATTCACCTAATTTCTTGTTGTCGTCAACCTAGAGGCAAAAATAATAAAGTAATCATTAATGCAAAGGTTTATGAAAGAAACATGTTGAAGTTTTTGCCTTGAATGGGCCACCCATCTACCAAAAACCATAATTTTATAATTTAAAATCTTACAGCACAGTATATCATGAGTCTTATGACAAATATTTATTATTGTTATGTCTATCTGCAGTCTTACGACTGACACAGAAATGCAGTCTTATCGTAACTCTTACAAATTATGGCATATGTAAAAGTTCTTTGTGTGACATGACATGCAGGTTTAGATTCTATAATGACATTACTGCCTTTACATCGATGCCCCATAAAAAAAAACTTACACTGGCTGTTACGTACTATTTGTCCTCATCCCAAGACCATAAATGTGCCCCTCAACAATTTTGATCTCTGGGTGCTACTGTATAATCATACCTTTTTCTTCTGTTAAGTTACATATACTACGAAATCCTCAGACAAGTGCTAATCCTCACATATTTCAGAAGAGGGAGCATTGCAATCATCATGGGAAAAGTGTTTGTTTAATGGTACCCAAACTGCACAATTCAGGTGGTCTGAATATGAAACCTGCTACTGCAAGTTAAGACTACCCATTCCAATTATCAGCAAGGGATCTTTTGTGTCTTCCCAGACAGGAGAACAGAACATACAATGGCCTTTGTTACACCAGTTGTGGAGCACTAGCTGCAATCAGAAATAGCCCAGACGCACGCTAGAAAATGAATGTTTTAATGAAATGTCTGCATATTGTTAACTGGCCACTAGCTGTCAGTCAAACATGGTCTAGAATACCAGAAAAGGAAGATTTTGCCACACAAGCTATTTTTAAATATATCTGTTGTGTAGCACCGACCAGTTAGAACCAGTTAACAACGTGCAGTCAAAACTGGGTTTTAAAACAACCATTTATTTAGGGTTTTTTCACTTGCACTTTATTTGTAGCCATTATTCAATAAAAACAAGGTGGGTGAAGCATTTATATGATTTTTTTTGAAAATGTGTTTTCTAATAATAATCCTCAGACAGTGCTAATCCTCAAAGACTTCAGAAGAGGGAGCATTGCCATCATCACAGGACCACTCAAATTATAATACACGCATTCATTCCACCATCCGGCTACACACAAACGTAACATTGACAAATACATTACCATGACTAGTATTAGGACCCCATAGAAATTTATTGTAATATACATATATTCATACTACTATTTAAAGCATACACTCATACACAACACCGTCAAATATATTATCACGAATAACAATCTGCTTACCATTTACAGTAATGGAGTTAATTTTCATGTTACTTCATGAAAAATAACAAGCAGCTCTAGTGTGGCCTTCGAATAGTCCTCTTATGCCGACAATTTTTAAAGTTTCCCCATTATATCTCGACTTTCTTTCAAACTTTACTTTCTGTATTAAATTTCTTAACATTATTTTTGACCCCTATGTTTCGAAATTTCTAGACCCACCCCTGGTAAGATTGGAAACAGGTAGAAAGAAGTACCTTGAGCAAGTTGATTCCATGCTCAGCACAAAGAGCCTCTACAAGTTTCACGTATGCTGGTTCATCACAGTTATTAGCCAAGATGCACAGGAATGCTTGACGTCTAAAAAGAAGCACAAACGTTAACCTCATGTTTTTGAACATTTATAATGAAATATGGATTTGTGTGTATCGAGTACCAAACCTAGTTTACATAAAAAGCTTATATTCTGTAAGGTGTTTCTCACAATTGTCAACATTTTCGTATTCATAAAACTTTAAAAATGTTAAATATTCAAACCCACTTCAACCACTTAAATTTGTATGTTTAAATTTAAGTTGGGATTTCTATCAACATTTCAATGATCAATATAAATTAGTAAACTGGCCATGAACACCCCACCCTACCTCCAATGTTGAATGAATCCTAATGTAGCCATAAAATCGTAACACAAATATGAAACATATGGTCAAAACATTCATGATGATAGAAAGTGTAATTATCAATTTATTTGTACCAAATATATTTTTAAAAAAAACATACAAACAATTCAAAAGATAAGGTTCTTTAATCAAATACAGAAGAAACCTACAGCCAATTGGCCTTTTATGAAGACACCACATACTACACACCCTTGTGATGACAATCGTAACATCTAGAAACAGCTTAATATTAATTAGTAAACGAAAACAAACTTGTCAAGAGCCTTGGTGCATTCGTGGAGTCCTCTGGCAAGACCATCGTGGATGAGAGCGGTTTTCAGCACTTCTTGTAGGGCAGTGTAGATGTCCATCGACCCAGCACCACTGGGGACATCATCTCTGAAAGTGTTAAAACCCAGATAGCATTTAAACTGAAACTGGTAGAAAACTAAATATTTCCACTTGCGTATTATCATAGAAAGATTATTAAATGCACAAAAACAATCCCTAGTTACCCTTTCTTGGTTGGAATCATTTGACAGACACACATTTAGGGCCTATCGTCAGAAGACACCCCTTAACTATTAGATGACAATTATAGTTCATGGTTAAACTATTAAACAGAGTTCTAACAATCAATTTTATGTAAAATAATTCAGAAACAGAATATATTTACAACATACAGTTTTAAAATAGTAACATACAGCAAATGCCTATGTTGAATCAAACTTTGTCATACATAAAAGAGGAAAGCAGACATTCAAAATATTCAACCTGATCAGTTTACAAAGCTTGTATTTTGACGGAAATAAAACAAGTCTCTTACTATTACTGTTTTAAACAGTAAGGTTTGTTTAACAAACGCAGGGCTTCTAGAATTTGTTTTAATCCAGTATCCATCGGACCAGTGATTTTCAAAATTCACTAGCCCTTCCTCCAAAAAATCAATCTCAAACTTGACGATCGGATACTCGCTACCTTTTGCAGGATTAAAAAAAAAGAATCCATTGTACATGTCTGCATCCCAATTTATTGTAAGATTAGTGTCAGTTTAAAAAAAACAAAAATGAACATAATAGATCTATCAGATAGCAACCTACAAATTAATTTACAAAAAAAAATGCCACATGCTATCTGATTGTCTCAGACTTCGTGGATGACTGACACAGTCGAATTGACAAACTGAAGTAAAATAATTATTGCCTTCAATTTAATAGATAACAATGGATACATTAATTACTTATAATAATTGTATTTTTAACAATAATTGTATTTTTAACAATAAAGGAACAGAAAAAGTTTGATTTTTTTTCACTGGAAGCCATTTGGCACTCTTCGGGATATTACGAAATCTTGGACTGCATTATTTTGGCAGATTAAGCTTGCGAGTTATTTGACTTGTTCCCGGCTAATAATAGTCAAGACTTTATTTATTGAAAAAAGGATATCAAGCGCTTTCTAATACTGAATGTAGCGAATGAATTATGAAGGAATCAGAAAGACTTTTCTCGTCAATAACTTTTTAAAACAAAATTTGTTGCAGTTTTAGTAGGGATTTTTTTGGTTTAAAATAGAAGAGATTATTTGGTAGCCCGACCAGCAAAAACTACTAGCCACGAGTCTTGGGCTACTGTATTCTAGTAACCCAGAACAAACGTATACGTGTCCTTTTAACTCAAGAAATCCTCACATAAGTTGTCATAACATCAAAGTACAAAAAACCAAGATTATGTTTACACTTGGAAACATCAACATTAAATAATTATACTTCATATTTTATTTCATAAACACAGTTGTTCAGGATTAAGTGTTTTTGAACTCGCTCCAATGCGATCGTATATCAAATTTTCATTTTATTTTAATACAACAAGCAATTACTTACTTTGCTACAGTAACAGTCAAAACGAATAAAATGTAGTATGAAGTTCTAGTAGATTTTTTTGGGTAGTTGCGAATAATTCGGGTAGTTCCGGATCACACCATTTATCAATGCTTACAAGTACTTAAATGTTTTTTTTTCAAGTGAACCTCTTTGAAAAGGTTTGCAATAAAAATATTAAACTTTTAACTCTAGGCTACTGTTCCATAAATAAACCCTAAGGCTGCAATCCTTGAAAAATGGAGTAATTTAAAAAGAACATTGAGCACGTGCATGGTTTATAATGTGATTCGGAACTGACTAAAAAAAATCGCTGTACGGTTTCAAATTTTTAAATTTAATATAATTATATTAACAAAAATCATACCTTCCTAGTTTATTAAGTGCAAAATGTATTTTATTTGTAGGCAATGTTTATTATGAACTGTCACCTATTTTGTCGCTGGTGTAACTTTCAAAAACACCGTACAGGAAACGTCGAGTCCCATTGCGTAACTTCGTTCAATTTTTCCTGTTCACAATTACACATTTCTGGTAAAATTTGAATTATTATTTTTTCAGCACTGCTTACTAATAAAACAAACTGTAATAAAAATATAATAAGGTTTTCGATCGGTTATTTATTCAAGTTTATACAAGTTGAAACAGCATTTTGATCCGGAACTACCCAAGATCCGGAACTGCCTAAACAACTGTATGTTTCAATTTAAATTCCATTTATTGTTACAACAATAGGGTGTGATCTGCTGCAGGATAGGAGGGCATGCTACCCATGAAGTTTAATGTATAATTTATGACACCTGCTACCACATGGGTTACCCTTTCAATTAGAAGCAAACTGCTGCAAAGCCAAAGGGTCTTTGATATGCACAAACATCAAACAGATATGATGCCAAAAAACAGCATATTAAAATACTATCTGGAATGGAAATACAATAATGGGTCCACTATTGTGATCAGATGACTCATTGGAAAAAAAACTTGATAATTTTGGTGAAACTATAGTCTGTTTGCGCTACTTGGAACATGGTTTTTGAGGAATTAAAAACAAAATATATAACTTACCTCATTAATGTTGATATTTTTCGAAATAAAAAAAATGTCCTATTCTTTGTGTAGGTTGGTTTGTCTATTGGTTCTACAATGTTTAAACGGCAGTCAAAAGTGTATTTTTTTAATTTCAAGCCAGCGTTAATTTTACCGCCATGTTTTATTTGCTGCAGAATTCATACAAACATAGGGGTGTTAGGTAATTATTTGTATAATGTATTTTTAATGTACGCAATTATTAATTTATAAATATGTTTATCATAAATTAATATGAATGCAAAACATTATTTATTAAAGCAAAAATGATAAAAGAGATACGAATATTACCGGAAATGGCCGAGATGTTCCGAATGTTAAAAT
>JAULBS010015201.1:0-10966 GCA_032355785.1 Symmetromphalus regularis | reverse complement strand
TAAATATGTACCAACCTGGGCTGCTGATCTAATGTATAAATATGTACCACACTGGTCTGCCGGTCTAATGTATATGTACCAACCTGGGCTGCTGATCTAATGTATAAATATGTACCACACTGGGCTGCTGATCTAATGTATAAATATGTACCAACATGGGCTGCTGATCTAATGTTTAAATATGTACCACTCTGGGCTGCTGATCTAATGTGTAAATATGTACCAACCTGGGCTGCCGATCTAATGTATAAATATGTACCATACTGGGCTGCTGATCTAATGTATAAATATGTACCAACCTGGGCTGCCGATCTAATGTATAAATATGTACCAACCTCGGCTGCTGATCTAATGTATAAATATGTACCACACTGGGCTGCTGATCTAATGTATAAATATGTACCAACCTGGGCTGCTGATCTAATGTGTAAATATGTACCACACTGGGCTGCTGATATAATGTGTAAATATGTACCACACTGGGCTGCTGATCTAATGTGTAAATATGTACCACACTGGGCTGCTGAATTAATGTGTAAATATGTACCACACTGGGCTGCCGATCTAATGTATAAATATGTACCAACCTGGACTGCTGATCTAATGTATAAATATGTACCACACTGGGCTGCTGATCTAATGTGTAAATATGTACCACACTGGGCTGCTGATCTAAAGTGTAAATATGTACCACCCTGGGCTGCTGTTCTAATGTGTAAATACATACCACCCTGGGGCTCTGTTCTCGAAGCTATCGTTAACATGGCGTTGAGAAAATCTTCATTATCTCGAAGGTGTCTGTATGAATGTCGTTGGCCTACGATATCGCTAAATTAAAGGTCTGATGTAACCAAGCATGACAAGCACTGCATACTAAAAAAAATTAAAAATGGTCACTGCATTAATGACAATACTGGATGTTTTTAACAGTGTTGGAAACGGCTGGGAGCCCGGGAGTTGAGTCCACCTGAAATGGGGTTGGGCTACGAACGTTTTCAAAGTTGGTGGCCCGTTACTCCACCATGTCTGGATAGGCTACGGTGATATAATCAATAAATACGTTCCAATGATTATGACTCGGAATCTGATGGAGATTCTCTGTTATCTAAATTTTTTGACTGAGTAAAACACCAGATCATAGATGATATTATTATGCTACTATATAATACATTAAAATTTGTCAACAGAATGCGTATTCCATGTGTTACTATATTTCTGGAGTTTATTTTTGACACACTGTGTGACACACTTGCCTTACAAAACAAATTAATAAACAACTTGTAGTTAGGTAATTCTTGAAAAAAAAGGTTGGTCTACCAACTTTTCAGTTGGTCCACCAACTTTTCAATGTTCGGAGCCCTGGTGACCACCTCAATTCTCAATGAATTTCCAACACTGTTTTTATCCACAAATGCTGCACCTTACTTTTGATATGGCATTCAGACTGAATTCCAAGCAGATTTTTTGTTATTGTTAGTTATACAGTCGCTAAACTTGGCATAAATGGTATGCTGATTATCAGCAACATCATCTACTATACTTTGCGTCACCGGAAGTGGAACATTAAAACACCAGCATTTTTCAGTTGAAAAATAAGTGCCAAAAGGACAAACAACTGCCTTTCAAACCATTTGCAATGTGTACATGAATAACAAAAGTATTTTACTTCACAACTTTTTGGATTATATATGGTTGCTATGGTAAAAAACATCTTAACTGAAAAGTGCGAAACACATTGTGTGGGTAGTAAAAAACATAATGACACAGTGATACCCTTTATTACGACAACTTCAAATGACATCATAACAACACTTTTGGCTAACAATCAGTCACTCCATCATTATGGAGTCGTTCGCACCAATTTACGATGTTGCTAGGGTCTAATGACCGACACCTTCAGAAACATGGCACCAGGGCTGCTGATCTAATGTGTAAATACGTACCACCCTGGGCTGCTGATCTAATGTGTAAATATGTACAACCCTGGGCTGCTGATCTAATGTGTAAATATGTACAACCCTGGGCTGCTGATCTAATGTGTAAATACATACCATCCTGGGCTGCTGATCTAATGTATAAATACATAGCACTCTGGGCTGCTGATCTAATGTGTAAATACATACCACCCTGGGCTGCTGATCTAATGTGTAAATACATACCACCCTGGCCTGCTGATCTAATGTATAAATATGTACCACCCTGGGCTGCTGATCTAATGTGTAAATACATACCACTCTGGGCTGCTGATCTAATGTGTAAATACATACCACTCTGGGCTGCTGATCTAATAGTAAATACATACCACTCTGGGCTGCTGATCTAATGTGTAAATACATACCACCCTAGGCGGCTGATCTAATGTGTAAATACGTACCACCCTGGGCAGCTGAATTGACTACATCCTCTCCCAGATTAAACTGGTTCATCAGAGGACCAAGTTGTCCAGACTGCAATGCAGCACTGAAGGAACTCAAAGCCTAGAAAAGAGACATAGAACATTTATCATTAGTCTCCAAATGTACATACTGTAGATCTTGAAATTAATGTGATTGTGATATTAATGTGAAAAATGTGAGTCCAAGTTATTTGCATTAATAATATGATGCATTTATTTCTAACTACATTACACATGTGATTGGTCCTTCAAACAAAACAAAAATTTAAATACTAGTTCATGATAATTGCTCCTCAAGATTTATTCATGGATTCTAATAACTTTTTCTAGAAACTACTCAAGATGGATGGAAATATTTCTAATTTCAACCTCTGCAGAAGTTAAAATATAAGCATAAAACTAAAGATTTGTTTCAAATAGAGCATATTAGCATAGAAGCTTCTGTCAAAATGAAGGTGTCAACTTATAATGCCAGCATGGAGTGTAATAGATTTAAGTCAACTTAATGCAATAATCGTAAAACAACAAATTTTAAGCCATGCAAATGAATGCCAATTTTTTCATACCTGATGAAACTGTGGAGATTGTATAGTGTTGCGAAGTTCTGCCTCAGTCTTTGGCAATGATTCACCTTCTGGTAGAAACGGAATTAACTTTGCTTGGATCTCCGAGTTGGCGAGAATAGGGATCATAGATTCAGGACATAATGCCACTGACAAATCAATACCTGAAACAAAAATACACACGTTAGAATATGTTAGAATAAAGTGCTGTGACTGGCAGTAGCTAGTAGGAATTTTGCTATTAACTCAATTGTTAAAGTGCTGGACTCTAACAGAGTCAAATCAGTGGAGGATGATATTTTTCTGTTGCATTTGAAGCTGATACAGGGACCAGGTGTGTCTTTTAAACAAGAACATGGTTAAAACCCAGTCAGAAGATGAAACAGCTCAACAGCTTGTGTCCCACAGCTCCCGGACATAGCTTGACTAGAGGGGGAAGTATGTAGTAGTGTTAGAATAAAGTGCTCCTACTGGCAGTAGCTAATGGGAATTTCTCTATTAGCTCAGTTAGTAGAGTGCTGGACTCTCAAACCGATTCATGGGTTGAGATTTTTCTACACACATGCAAATACAAAACATAAAATCTGGATTGTGGTTACACTGCATGAAATTAAAACGATTGAGAAACCACTTTCATAATAAAGTTTTTTTGTTAAACACCACCTCTAGAGCACGTTGATTTATTAATCATCAGCAATTGAATGTTAAACATCTAGTAATTACTGACTCCAATTTAATATGAAAACCATTATTAACCCCTGAAATTGCCTGTGGCAATTAGCAATGCTATGGAGATTGCCGCAGTTGTCTTCATTCTCTGCGGCACTTTATTTGCCTTGGACTAATTTTATTTTTCTAGGTGTATTTTTTCCTTATTATTAGAAATAAAGTATACTTTATGCTAAAATTGCAGTGGAAAATGCTGTGAACACATTTTTCCACAGCATTTATTTTGCTGTTGATATTTTCTTAATTGCAGGTGTTGCATTACTGAAGGAAAGATTTGGTTTGTAATACAGAAACATCATCGTGTTTAGTAACACTGTTATAAATTGTAAAACAATATGCCCAAGAAACTTACTTTCTTTTTGTGCTTCTGTGGGAACTGAAAAATAAAAATTTATAATATAATGATAAAAATCAAGAAATAAAAAATAAAATATAACAACAGGAACCGGAACAGATAAACGACAGCCAAACACTGTCGTTCAATGTGAGTTAGTGATGTCAGTGTAAAACCTGCTGTATATTTGCTTTGCGGTAGCATTGTATCGCCATCGCAAAATTTAGAAGTATGGTCAGTTTCATGATGTCATAATGCTGTAACAAAACAATTTAGTTATGGCATTTGGTTGCAATTGTAAATTTGTCTGAGTTTCAGGTGGTGTTTGGAATACTTTTATATCCTGATAAAGTATTCTAGATAGTTCTTGTTATCACCAGTGTAGTTTTCAAATAATGTCAATGGTTCACACCTTCTAGGGATGTGGAAGTTGCTGTTTTACTAAGTATACACTTTAATAATAATAATTAAAAAAAAAAAAAAAAATTCAAATATATAATAAATTATATAAAATGTACTTACAGGTATAATGTATAACCAGGTATGACACTGTGCAACTCAACTGTATGTATGTGCTCTAAGACAAAGAACTTGTCACAATACTATTAGTGCATGAGCTAGGACCCCAAATTAGGCCAACCGGTACCATCTTAACTGGCAAATTCTTATATTATTCTTTTGGAAGATTAGTGTCTCTAGACACATGTATGTGAAACCATATTTCCAACATATGCAAAACCCAACACAAGTGCTTTTTGAATATTGGATTCAAAATGGCCACCGTGAGGTACTATTCAGTCTTCACGATGGCGATAGCATTTACTATTGAACCATGCCTTGTGACATATAAAAATAAAGCTTAAAAACAAACCAATAACCTTATTGTGTCCTTTATTTCATTGCTTTGGAGTGTAATAAACTGTTACCAAAAGAAGACTTTTGCAATGGTGTGGAAACAGTTTTAGCTAAGTCAGTGATGACAATTTTCAGCCGCATTCATGTACCATGTCCCTTCAACTTTCAATTACATTAATGGGCAATTCTGTGCTCAAGTAAACCAATATGTAATTTTTAGAAAATTGTTCAAATGAAACAAATTGGGTATCATTTAAAAGGTTATTATATGTAGTGTCAAATATTGTATTAATCTATTTTCAATAAATATCATGTAGTCATTAATAGTACAGCAAACACAAAAGCTATGAATTTGAAAATATTTCACAATTCAGTTCATTAAATTTTTTAACATTATTTTTACTAGAAACATGCAAGTTACAAATTGTAAGTTGTAGGATTTTTTTAATGTTGCACATTTCTAGATACATACTTTGTTTAATGATACAATACAAAATTTTGTACCTTTAGTCAAAAGTAATATTAAATCACAAATTTTAATAGGTAGATAACTTGTGTATGTCCGACACCAAAAAACTGCATTTTTTAATCTCCATTCCTACTCGGTGGTTGCAAAATGTTACTAAGTGAGATTCAATATTAATTTTATGTATTTGATTAAAAAATATAAAAACAAATATTGAATTCCTAACAGTAACTTGGTACTTGTGGTGTCGGTACATTTATTTACACCACGTACGTCCGACAATATGAACAAGACTTTCAGGTTCCATTAGTTTTGCAGGAACATGATAATTTAACATAATATATTACATTAACCATTGCCCTATGACATAATTTCCTGTAATTCTGCCATTTGGTGGACAGTAGTCATTTTTCTTTTGCCATATGGGTCATTCTATAGAAAATCAGTTAGTGCTTCACACCTGACCCTTTCAGATTAACTATAATATATTTAATAAAGCCATACAAATTGTAACTTTATACTATGAATATCTTCAGAGTTATGACATCTTGAAGTACCTAGGTGTAGTGTAAAATAGGACAATTTTTATTTCGCGTTACTCTTTCAGCCATTTTTGAGCACTTGTAACTTCATAACTAACGATGATATCTACATGAAATTTTTCAGAGCTCTAAGATGCATTGGAGTTGTGTTTAAAACTGCAGTCAGATTTATTATACATGCCTAACGTTTCTCACAATCTCCAGCCAAACTCTCAATTTCATTCAGCTAAATATGTTTTACAACCATCATTGACCACCAATATCACAGGATCTATCTTAGTATCAATGTTCAAACTGCAAAAGTGTGATGTCTGTGACCTAGACTAATAGAAGCAGGCATTGGTAGCATGCACATATAACCTGTTTTCTGAGAATGTGTCATAGAAATATCAAAAATGTAATATTAGTTGTCTGTGCTACAAAATCCTAGTGTGAGTGTTCTTTGTTATGTTTGTCTCGAAAGAAACCATCCAAAAGAAAAATGAATTCTTGGAAATACACTGGAATTCAACACTCCCTGTAGCCAATACACATAAGTTACACAACATGAAAATATTAAAAACTAAATATAATCAGTACTTCCTGGTTGCCAATATGTCAGATTCACAAAGGATATAACAGCAGGTTCAAATTTTTTTAACAATGACTCTTTAGATGATACCATAACATCAGAAACTCTAGAGTCACTAGAAGATCTGCAGGAAATCAGTATTAGAGTAGGAGATTGGATACTTGTATAATATGATGGAGCACAATTCTGTGGTGAGGTTGCAGCTCATGTTTTTAATTACAAGAATGATGTCATTAAGAAGACAGATGCACCAACAGTTGCTGGTAGTCGGGGACAGTTTTATTTTTCAGTGTCATGTTTAACATGCCCCACATTTCTGAATTCACAAACAAACCTTTTCTATTCTGGTGTAAATGCTGAAATAACTATTTGAATTTAAACTCAAACTGTGTTTGTGTCATTTTTACATACATTTTAGCAAAAAATAATCATTATTTTATGTACAAGTTTGTAAAGATGTATTTCACATGGCACGTCTGACACAAAAAAAACAACTTCCGACACCATACAAAGTCTTCACAAGTTCTGTGGTATATTAGAAAATACAAAGTAAGTAAAAGATAGATATCTAGTACTACCCTATAGTTAACAAACCCAACATTTCAAATAAATCCCCACAAATCACAGAGATTTGAATATTACCATGTGACCTGTGCATATTTGTAGTTTGTGTGAATATGTCAAACACCATGTACATTTTTCACACTATACCTAGAATGACTAAAGGAAAGTAGATTATTTTTATATAACAATGATGTCTGGGTTGATTATAACAATATATGATATAAAAGGTTAATAATACTTTCTATCCTTTTATGTAATTCTTTGCTAAAGTGTGTGAAATGCATGTCCGACACCACAGAATTGCCCTGTAGATATCATGAATAGCTAAATTAAAAATATGTGGATTCGAGTTGCACCAAATGAACTTGAGGAGGTAGCTAGAAAAAAAGTTTGTCACTGGTTCCAAACTGCTGGTGAATTAAGCATTCGGCATGCATCCACACATTTTCTAAAAATATTGTAAACAAATTAAAAATATTTTAAACTTTGGATCTATTTCGAGTGCCAACTGAAATATTATCAAATCGAGGCAGAATACTTTGATTTTACGAATGTAAAATAGGAGATTACCAATTATTTGGTTTGACATGGATTTCCCGACATCACATGTAATAGTTTGAAAAGATTTAATCCGACAGTGTTTAACCCTAAGTACTTGTGTTAATATAGTTCTGAGTGAACGAATAACCATCATATATCATATGAGTGTGGAATGCCAGGGCGGATTCAAATTTAAAAAAAATGTAGTAATAATAAATAAAACATAGAACACTCTTCCTCAAACAGAAAATAAATTTGAGTACACTAGCATACATTTTTTCTTTAATTATGTATACATGTATGATACTATATCAGTATTTTCTTAAAATACAATACAGATGTGCTTGGGGGTAAGGAGTTCAGTATTGGACTGGTGGAAGGGACTCGGGAGTGCTAACGGTACACGGGTTATGGGGTGCCATACTTGCCTTGTCTTCAGTGCAGGCAACCCATGCTGGTGGAAAGTACTTTTACCATTGTATCTGCACATACATTTATTTTTTACAGGTGGCCTGTTGTTTTGGAAGTGCAGCTTGCAGTTTGTGCTGTGCTTGCTGTCCATCATGCAAGAATTCCACAGCAAGCCGTATTGCATATGCTTTTATACTGCTCATTGGAACTATTATTGCAGCAGTCATGTTGACACCAGGCTTACGGACTGAACTTGACAAGGTGAGTTGTAAGAGTTCGTTCAGAAGTCACAGTATTGCTATCTTAGAACTCCACAATTCAAGTAAATGTGTCTAAATATCAAAATATCGATATAGAAACTAAATGTCTTCCAGAACCTAAATTTCTATTGTAAAACCCCCTAAAATGATGTCCATCTATGCTGGAAAACTTTGTTTGATGTATAAATTTTGTTATTAACAACTCAGTTATTTTACGAATTATACCAATACAACAAAATTGGCAGAGGTTTTCAGAATGTGTTGTTTAACAGCGAAAATGGAAGTGATCGAAGATGACAGAATGGAAATGTAACAGACTGACCAAATGGCATACAGCTACCCAATTAGCTTAGCAAAGAAAGATATCAGTTATTTGTTTTTACTTATGATAGATCATAGATATGATGGGTTATGAAGTCAATGTACCAATACATATATGTGGAATATTTGTAGAAGACTAGTTATTATGTAATGAGCTGACAACAGTAAAAAAAAAGTACATATTATTTAGGTATGGTTTATCACACAGGTTGATTGAAATTACGGTTGCCGTGATTGCACCACCACACCTTAAAAACTAAGGTCTGATATATATATAATATATTACATGTCAAATACATGTTTTATATGTTATTACTCATTGGTACACTATTATAACAACATCTATGCTGGCCAAGGAACAGTGTGATGAGTTTGTTACAAAAACACTTGAGTTTTCTTGTTTGCTTTCAGATACCGGGACTGTGTAAGGATTTTATTGGGAACGTGGAAGGGAAAGGTGTGTCATACCAGGTGCTGGCCAAGGAACAATGTGATGAGTTTGTGGGTTATCTGTCCGTGTACCGCGTGTGTTTTGCAATGGCAGCATTCTTCTTCTTGTTCTGCCTCATTATGATAAAGGTGAACTCGTCGAAAGATCCACGAGCGGCCATTCAGAATGGGTAATTAAATGGAATTTTTCTTTCTGATTGGTTGTTAAAGATGTTTGTTTTTAATATTGAGACGACATTTCAGTCAACATTTAAATAATTAAGGGGTCATCTACTTTTTTCATCATTTTCACGAGCATACAAAATGTACCCGCCCCCACCAAAAGTGTACAAACTGAAAAGGAAAAAATTGTGATTGTGCTGCTGTATTATTGTCATTTTATAAATTCGTATGATGGCCTTGACATGACTCACCCCAAATGTATGGTTCGTATGCCGAATATATTTATCATAGTTAGCTGTTGTTCACTTTTTAGGGGTCATTACACCATATATTACGCAAAACAAAATGTACATAAGTCTTGTTTTGACACTACATTATGTCCAACCACTGAAATTGCCCACGGCATTTGGCAATGCAAGCCTGGAATTAAGTGGCTGGTCAAGGACATTAACAAGTACAAATTTGTCATTTTGGAAGATTTGACAGTCACAAAGTTAATTGTGTCAGTCAGTTTGTCCGACACTCATGCTTTAACTTTTATCAAAAATAACATTTCTGTATAAAGTCAGCTTCATGCAGCTTGTGTCTGTTGAATAAATTGTGAAGAATTAAATAATAAAAAAACATATATATAAATATACCATAAAAATTAAATTGCATGTTTTGTTTAAATTGTTAATATTAAATTGTATGTCAGGAACATTTCCTCTAATGTCCAACGCATAGAGACTAATGCTGGACATTTTGACCAACTGAACTAAAATAATTATTTCCAGGTCTGATCTATTAATCATTGGCTACTGGATGTCAAACATTTGGAAAATTTTTGAATCACTGTCATCAGTTTGAGAGTCCAATGTCCAAAAGAAGTAAACAATTTATTGATGCATTTAAATTTTACACACAAATCTGTAACATATCAAGTAAGAGAAGAAATTCACTTTATATCCTTTTCATGTGCATTGATTTCATGCTAGATCAGTTTTATGATTTATTGTATACAGCCGTTGGACCCTCAGGGAATAAATAACATATTTTATTGTGTTTATTACATTATGAATATATTCATTAACATAACTTGACAAAAGTAGTACGTTTCATGAATTTAAAATAAACTGCGCATATATATGTACGTACGATTGACAGACTCTAATCAGGCCTTTCCCCAGGATTTTTATAAGGCGCTTACATACACCATCTGTCAAAATTTTGCTAATCATGCAAGCCATGTTATGATCAATTCCAGGGTTCCTATTCAATAGCATAAAGTACCCCACCCCTCCCAATGAGTGAATACCTTTGTCTGATCAAGTTACTGACAAGTAGAAGAGCTCTCTTTTCTACGTGACTCAAATTAAGCCAACATGGTGCTACAGTGAAGGATCTTAGTAAATATTA
The DNA here is from genome assembly GCA_032355785.1 of Symmetromphalus regularis. Taxonomy (NCBI): domain Eukaryota; kingdom Metazoa; phylum Mollusca; class Gastropoda; order Neomphalida; family Neomphalidae; genus Symmetromphalus; species Symmetromphalus regularis. The sequence continues at coordinate 405 of JAULBS010015201.1, read as the reverse complement.
AGGCGCTTACATAGCAAGCTAAGGGAGCATGGCCCGTAGTGCCTTATGGCTCTGGGGAAAGCTCTGCTAATCCTTTTAAAATAGAAATAAATTGGTGTTTTAGATGGAGTATATTTTGCAATCACTAGTTTCCTAAGACCCCTTTCTCCAAATTACTATGCATAAAATGTTACTATAATTATTTGGAATTTCAACAGACATTTTAATGATTAAGGTTTCATTCACAATTCAAGTACAAAGAATACAACATTTTCAGACCATGCATTCACAACACCCCCATGACCCCACCACCTCCATGACACCCACAGTTTTGGATAGGATTTCAGCGCTGTGGTTAAGCTATCGGACTTGAGGCTGGTAGGTACTGAGATCAAATCTCAGTCAAGGCATGGGATTTTTAATCTC
>JAULBS010015190.1:0-10967 GCA_032355785.1 Symmetromphalus regularis | reverse complement strand
TAACTAAATACTAACTGACTAAATCTATATCCTACATAAGGTAAAAAAAAAAACTGTTTCCTATTACATGTTTTAAAAAATAGGGTTGGTAGGTAGGAGGTTTATTTTTTATTTATTTAAAAAAAAAAAATATTATGTGTGAAGTAGAATATGGTAATTAATGCTTTACTTTACACATATGGTCATGTTTAGAATCCTTTAGTAATGGTGGTGACTTAATATTTAATTATAGCTATCATTGTTATGAAGAGCTATGTTGATGTTGTTGCTTACAGGAAGAGATTACCCCCAAAAACATTATGACTTATAATTTTAATGGAAAAAAAGTTTAGGGTCGGCAGTTTTTAAGTGGGGTCTGTCGGGTTACTGGAAACATTTTTTTTTTTTGCCAAATAAAAACATGGACACTAAATTGTTATTGGAAGATATATATATATACAAACAGCTGTATCAGTAATATCATAAAAATATGAATAGCTAATATCACTGAGATTATATATGATACCCTATATTCATCTTGTAAAACGTATCTACTAAATGTGTTTGATTTGATAAAAGAAACCCTATATTGGTAATTGTTTAACACTGACAGGCTGCCTATGGATGCAGAAGTAGTACAGAAAGGTCATCAGGTTGAGCTTTAACACACTATTAATTTTCTCACTATTTACTTAAAATTTCTGACTTCTCATTGGACATTTAGTACTTTTAAATACCACTCAATCATTTATTTTATGAGAGTGGTAACTGACACTGTCCATTAATCACACAAATTCTATTTGAGGATTGTGAAAAATGTTTTTGTGAAAGTTTTATATATTCCTGAATGTTTCTGTAGTAGATCCGTATCTCCTCACATATCACTTTAACATCTAAGAAATATATGTCGTGTTCATTAATATTAATAAATATTTGAGAAAATCATTAGCCTTCCAAGAAGTGTAGGTTAATGGTCTATAGTTATATACACAACCAAAAAAAAGAACAGGACAGAACATACCACGGCCTTTGATAAACTAGTTGTGGACCACTCGTTGGAACAGAAAATAGCCCAAACAGCAAATGGGTGCACTGAGAAGGATCGATCCGACGACCGACTGGTTCACAGACAGACATGCTACCGCTTGAGCTAGATCCCGCTCCCCAGATGACATTCATGGCAGAAATTCTGGAATTAGATAACCACACTGTTTAGGAAGAGGTGTGTATATGTGTGCAGTAATATCACAAGTTACGCACAAGTTGTGCACCTTTTTGCTGCCAATGATTATGGTGAAATGGCTCATTAAAAATATTCAATATTTCAACATGCATACTTTCTTTTTTGGTTGAGTATTTTGTAGACAGCTTCTGACATGTGACATTGGTTGGAGAGTATATATGCATGCATTTTGGAAACACTTTGTTTTCACAGTTTCCAAAAACTCTCTTCTACTTGATCTTATATAGAGATATTATGGTTTTGATCTCATTATCAAGCCTCATTCTTCCAGTCGTAGGAGAACAGACTTTCAAGCTGAAGACAATAGTTCAAAACCTGTTGGAGGCTGGCTCACACTGACTACGTGTTGAAATTACCAAATGTTTGATAGCCATTGGCTGATGATGTTAACCAATGTGCTCTAATCATGTCTTTAAATAAAAATAAAACAAAAAATGATCATTGTATCAGCTACATTATTAAGATTATTGTAATAAAACATAATTTCATCTATCATAGACAAAAATCCTTTGTTTTAAACCGTATTTTATTCCGTCAATTTTGTTTTTAGCAGAAGGGATCAGTCAACAGGCTGATAGCCTGTATTACTATTAGGAGTGTTGCCATACACAATAATAGTACAACTTTAACCAATGGCAGACAAATGAACAAGCAAAAACAAGCAAAAACATACAAACATACGTTCATACATACATGTACATACATAAACATCCTTTAATCTGTAACTATATGTAATTTAAGTGCTATACAGTAATAAATTATGTAAATGACATGCAAAATGTGACAGAAAAGCCCTTTTTCACATCTGAATGTTTAAAACAAATTGTTCTAGCTAATCCCAAGACCCCCCACTAAGCATCTTTGTCTTCATCACTTAACAAGAGCTGGTTTTTATTCTCTGCCAGTAATTTCTTCACTTCTAATATATTGTGTTGCTAAGTGTTTTCTCTTTCTTGTTCTCTCTTACACCTTGTATTACAACTCGTGTTACACCTCATTGTGTGTTCATCATTACTTGGCTCGGAACCCGAAAAGTATTTCAGCAGATGTCGGTTCATTCATTCCATCTTCATTCATAAGCTGTAAGAATCTTGCACAATCATCTTCCACTCATCAACCTTTTTGCTTATCAGATGAATACAGGGAAAAAATGCTTAAGGTGTAACGGACCAAATTCCCAACATTTCTACCGTGATAAGAACATCTGAGCATTACCTCATCTTGAGAAGACGGAAGCTAATGTTTTTTGTTGTGATAGTTGATTGATCTTCCTTGTTTATCTGTTTACTAACAAGCAGTAAGATAACAGGAAATGTTTTTTCTTTTGTACGTTAACGCTCTATCATCTCTATGTGCTGTTTAATGGTGGGTGATCTTTAGGCATAAAGATGTATTCTTCATGTACAGCTCATTCTGTTTTAAACCGAATTTGTCTGTAAGGGCCAATTTCTCATCGACAGTTTAACCCCAATTCTTAGTTTAAACTGGGTCCACACGTGTTAAAAGAATAGTTTGAATTGTAGATCATGGCAGAACTGTGAACGAGAAACTGGGCCTTAGTGTAGAATACTGGGTTAATATGTTCTTATATAGTATTTATTTGGTGAGGTTTAGATAACAGTATAGTAGGTGAGCTTTAGCTCAAGTGGTAGCATTACCATCTGTGAAGTGGTTGGTCATCACAGAACAGCAGATACCACAGCCTTTGATGAACCAGTTGTGGATCACTGGTTGGAACAGAAAACAGCCCAAATTGCAAATGGATCACTGAGAAGGATCGATCCGATGATCGACCTGTTTACAGGCAGACATGCTACCGTTTGTGCTACATGCCACTCTCCTCCAATAGCCGATGATAAGATATAAATCAATGTGCTCTAGAGACGTTGTTAAATAAAACAAACTTTACTTCACTTGTTCTGCATGTACAGCTGATTCTGTTTTAAACCAAAGTGTAGAATAGTGGGTTAATATGTTATGATATGGTGTTTATTTGGTGAGGTCTAGATAACGGTTTAACAGGTGAGCTTCAGAGAGCTGATAACACAGTTATTGAACTCAGTTGAGTAAATATGATATCACGTTCCAGTACTAAACTGTTTTTCTTTTATCATATAGGTTTTAATGTTTTCTTTAAAAATCTGCAGTGCTTTAGAGTATAGCCCTGATCAAATTTCAGTTCAAGATGCAAAAGAAAGGAATGTTTGTTTAATGACACCCCAGCACTTTGTTTAGTCAGCTGCTATTGTGTGTAACATATAATTTTTGGCAATAAAGGTCTATAGAGGAAACCCACTATATATGCTTCTCTTTCTAATTGGTTGGTTGGTTGTATTGATTTTCGTGCTTATATCCAATTAAGGCTCAAGCATGCTGTCCTGGGCACACAGCTCAGCTTCCTATGCTGTCTATCCAGGACAGAGGTTAGTGTTAGTAGGTTAGTAGGAGACACGAAACCCGCTGCTGCCACACTAATGTGGCTACTCTTATCGATAAGCAGCAAGGAATCTTTTATAAGCACTATCCCACAGACAGGATAGCACATACCACGGCCTTTGATAAAACAGTTGTGGACCACTGGTCGTCTTTCTAATTAGCAGCAAGTGACTTTTTATATGTGCTTTATATGATAATCCAAGCCTTCGATTTGCCATATGCAATATGTTATTCAAAGGTCTAACTCTAGGTTGGAGCCAGTATTGAAGTTAAAAATTCAACACCTGGACTGAGATTTGATCCCAGTACCTTCCAGCCATGGGTGTGACAACTTGACTAGAAGGACTAGTAGTTTAAAACGCATCCGGGCCAATGTTGGAAGAATGCATGTATTGCATGGGATATTTTACTTAGACCAATATACAAACAAAATATAGCACAAAAGATGAAAGAGAAATGTAACTGTTTTACTTTAGTTTAACTTAATTTGATTGGCTGGACTGATAATAAATCTCACAAGATAAAATTAGACGAGACGCACTGTTGATGCATGGGATATGGCCATGTTTTATGCATGCAGATAACGGCACATTCTGTCATCACAATGCTCAAAGAATTGTCTGACATCGCTCCTGAACTGTTGCCATACCAAAACTGTGCAATGTTTGGCAGCTGACATTTCATCAATAAACCAATGAAAATGGTGGGGCTGAACAAAAAGAACCAGGTTTATAATTACAATTTTTCTTGGCCGATTTCCCATCTTTGATTATATTGCCAAGTATGCACTAGCCAGACAATATAGTTTCTGTTATAATAGTAACAATATCATCACAGGAAATGAACTTTCTTAATTAATATGGTGACTTGGTATTAATATATACATGTATGTTAACCCTTTTAAGGAGGAATATTGTTTTTAGGCAGACCACTTAGAGATTTGTTCTTTCAAGAGCTTGAAACTTAGTCCAAAACTGCTTCCCAAGTTGAAAAGGGATGGTTGTAGATAGCCTAAAATGAGTTATTGAAATTTAATTACAAATTAATAGATCATGTTAAAACAGTTGAAATCAAAATCATATAACTGTTGTCATGATGAAAAACCTATTTCTGGTTACGGGATAAGGCAAGGACAGTATATGCAAAATGATGAGTATCTGTACTCATGAATCAATGCAAAATCAGTGATGAAACCAGGTGTTCACAAATGTGGAACATATCCTGCCCACCAGTGGCTTCGTTCATAAGCATAGGTCTTAATTTTTTAGCAGTACATATCTAGAAAAGAACTATGTGGTGATTGTCTACAAAATTAGTCAGTGCTTTCAGATAATGATAGAGTATGCCTAAACATGTTTCATTTCCGATTTCGGCACAAAAGAATGTTTTTTGAATACTGCATGCATTGACAATGGGATGTATGCCAGTTAGTTTGATCTTTTACCTTGATGAACCGTATGTAGCAATCAGCACGAGACACAGCCAGACCCTAGAGAAGACAGTTTGCTGTCAGATTTCATGCAGCACATCCAGATTATGTTCCTACCATTCCCAAATGAGCCGCTGACATTTACAGGCTTTTACACTATCTCGAGTTCTGACTACAGAAAGGTATTGGGTTATGATTGCATCATGGGAAATTAACTTCCATTGTTAACATCAAGATTTTGCTGTGCTGCAGAGGTGTTGTAATGAACTGATATTTCACGGAGTATGTTCTTTAGTGTTTGGCAAGAGAATTGAATAACTCGGGCATCAATGACAAAACAAGATGAATTTTGTTATTGGGTGTGTATGAGAACTTGAACAATTCAGGTTTAGATGGAAAAAAAAAAGTGAAGTTTGTTTTATTTAATGACGCCTCTAGAGCACGTTGATTTTTATCTTATCATCGGCTATTGGACTTCAATCATATGGTCATTCTGACATTTATTTTAGAGGAAACACACTGCTGCCACATAGGCTACTCTTTCCGATAAGCAGCAAGGAAACTTTTATATGCACTGTCCTACAGACAAGACAGCACATACCATGGCCTTTGATCAACCAGTTGTGAACCACTGGTTGGAACGGAAAATAGCCCAAACTGCAAATGGGTCCACTAAGAAGGATTGATCCAATGACCGACCGGTCACAGTTAGACACACTACCATTTCAGCTACATGTACATCCCACTTTGACTTAGATGACAAAACGATGAAAAGTTATTTGTTATTACTACTGCAGCATATATGTTATATTAAATTGCACTGACATTCTATTGTTATGGTAGCTAACAACAAATAAATGTACATGTATATTTGATATGTCAATTAAAGCATGAAGTAATTCAGTATGTCGGTCAACTTTTATTGTAAATAAAAACTGAAATTGTTTACAGAAAGATAAGGAATTACTGCACTGACTGACATTGACAATTATAGTGTTATCAGTCCCATCGTAAATACTCCACATAGGATAATTTAGTGTCATCAGTGCATTAACTTCCTAACAGTTTCTTTGACATTTATGTAAAGGGTTGTTTACAGTTATCAAGATTTATGTAATAGTTATACCCACACTTAACGAGATGTATTGGTGAATATCCTACAGTTTTGGTTCAGGGGTATCTAAATATCAGTACCTTTTGTATGATTAGGTAAATGTTGACTGGGGAGCAGGATGTAGCTAAAACGGTAGCATGTTCACCTGTGAAGCTGTCAGTTGTCGGAACGATCCTTCTCAGTGTACCAAATTTGCCCACATTTAACAAGGTGTATCAGTGAATATCCTACAGTTTTGGTTGTGGGGCCTCTGAGGCAAAGCCGCAAAACCGGTATAAAGTAAAGTTTGTTTTATTTAATGATGCCTCTAGAGCACATTGATTTCTATCTCATCATTGGCTATTAGACGTCATTCATATGGTCATTCTGGCATACTTATGTAGAGGAAATCCACTGCCACCACATTGGCTACTCTTTCCAATAAGTAACAAGTGATCTTTTATATGCACCATCCCACAGACAGGACTGCACATACCGTAGCCCTTAATTAATCCATTGTGGACCACTGGTTGTAATGGAAAAAACAACAACTGCAAATAGGTCCACTGAAAAGGATCAATCCGACAACCGACAGCTTCACAGGCAGACATGCTACATCTTTGAGTTTACAGGTTTGAGCTACATCCTATTCCCTAGTTGTGAGAGACCCTTTCATGGCCACCAGAACAGGGGCAATATGGGTAGCAGCCGCCAGAACAGGGGCAATATGTAGCAGCCGCCAGAACAGGGGCAATATGAGTAGCAGCCTCCACACCAACAATTTGTCCAGAAGCCATTAAAATCATTTTTTTCAACATCAAAATTGTTTGCAGAGGAGCATGACTCTGGACTCCCTAGCCCTCAACATCGCCAGTCCGCAGCCTCAAGGTCACAGTCATTCCTTACCTTCTGAAAGATTTTTGCAAATATGGTGCTATATATTGTCCATTTTTATTTCCTTATTTCTCAACCTAAACCAGATCTCTGTTGCTTACTTATTGCAGGTCATCCTCTGCTCTGTCTTGATGGACATGTTTAATGGTGTTCCAGTAACATGCCAAACAAAACAAATTAGTGATGTAGTGAGTGGGAGTTTTCTCTGTGTTTTGACAATTCTTTGCTAAAACTACTCAAACAGAATAAACATCAACCTAAAATCTGTCTTTGAATGGTTAAGTGTGAGATTTCACAGTAATTGGAAGTAGTGGGAGGAAAATAGTATAGGTTGGATTACAAAAAATGCTAGGTATTTTTGTTTAGGCCCAATAAATATATACACGCATGCACTCACGCAAGCAAGCACACACACATGAACTATAATGTGCTCTTGAGGCGTCATTAAATAAAACAAACTTTACTTTGAGTATATATTATAATAAACATGATGTTTAGACTATGCTGGATAATACTACAATTTTTTGTCTCCTATGCTTATAGTGATTTGCATTTTGTTTGGATTTGATCACACTGGCTACATGTGTTGTCTATGATTGGTGTGGAAATTGTTGGCATGCTTCCTACACGCAGACAGATTGCTTTCTTTCTGCGTTGTGATGTCCAGCATTCAAGCAAATATCAATGTCAATTACTGCAATTCCAGTCAATTTTCTAACTACAACACTGACGTGCATCTGTGCCAGAAATGGCAAAATGAGACCAATGAAATTAACATATAACTTGTACAGTATTTAATTTTCTGTATTCCAGTGTAAATAAAAAGGCTTCTTAATCAGGCACGGTGGAAGCCAGTGAACATTGGGAAGGCTAACAGAGACATTTGGGTGGGTGGTGGGGCATGGGGAGATAACAGATCTAGGCACGAAGCACTGAGTGTCAAGTGGATACGAGGTTATATTTGATTCAGAATTATTGGAGTGGGGGTGTGCTGAATAAACTTGCAACTGTTACTTAATCTATACTTTTTATTAACATAAAATATATGTCTTTTATAGTTTTTCATAGACAAGAAAACACATAACTTGACCTCTGATATACCCAGGGCCATTGAGAGCGACTGTAGGGCCAGGAGCTGGGTGCTGTATAGGGCTCCCTGATGACGAGACTAACATATCTATTTTTTATGAGCCCTTGGGCATCCACAGGCACTTGCCCTTTCTGACCCCCTCTCAGTACTTGATTTAAAATTTAGTGGACCTGGATTTACCATTTATATATTATGTGTGTCTTTATATATTTAATTATTTAACTCTTGTGCATGTATTTTCATCATTTTGATCATTATCATGTTTTCTCCTTGAAAATGTCTTCATCTGTAATCCCAATGTCATTATGGAAAGCTTTATAAAAAATCCATCTCAATGTATCTGATGGTCTGATTGCTACTTATAAAGCCTGTAGTGTGACAATAAGAAATCAGATGCCAAAACAGTTTTCAGTTCTATTGTATTATATCTATAAAGCAATAAATGTTTTGGGTTTTTTCCTAATGGATGCATGATGCATATGAATATACATATAAAATCTATTTAATTTATAGCTTTCTTTCATTGTATGGTCTATTTCTTGTTCCAGCCAGTGGTCCATGACTGATGTAAAAAAAAAAGGCTGTTGTATGAGTTGGTTTTTATATTGTTAAGTGCATATAAAAGACTCTTTGCTACTTCTGTAACTTGATGTGTGATGGTGGCAAGAGCTTGGTGTTATTGAACAACATTTATTTGTTTTTTTTCATATTGTTACCATGGTACAAATATTGTGAATTGAGTATGCATATATACATGTGTATATGTACTTGAAACGTGATAATTATTCTTCTTCTGCGTTCAAGCTTTAGTTGATCGTGTTTTAGACTTGGAGTCCGGTTGTGGTGATAAAAACCGCTGTCTCTATCAAGTCTTCTTTGGAACCTCAATTAATTTTTTTAAACAGTCCTGTTTTGGAAAATAGCCATACTGTCTTGTTTAACAAATGACTTTTATAATATCAATAATCAAAATAGGACTTTATATACAGACACAAATGGTACAAATATTATGAATAAAGTGTGCAAATATATTTGTTCTTGAAATGTGACAATTATTTTTACTTTTTTTAAACAGTCATAATATCAATAATGAAAATAGGATATTCTTGTGTAGACACATATTTCATAAATACAATCTTTGTAGGCAAACTTCATTAATGATCAATGGAGAAGGTTTAAAATGTATCTCGCCAGACCAACATGAATTGAAAATTCAATTTACTTCCTGCCAAGCAGTTGTTCTGTGGTTTCCTCCCTTCAGATGATAGAGAACTCACTGCTGATTATGACACGGTCATTTTGAATAAATTGCAATGGATTTTTTCTGTAAAGCTCTGTGTGATCAAATTGCATGCAGCAACATTAGACAGAGGATGATGTTTTCTAACTGGAAGACATGTTAATGAAATTCAGGCTACCTGAACAATCAAATTTCTGCACTATTTTATCTCCTGGAGGACCAGAGTGCTGTTTTAATAACATAGAAGACCATCAGCTTTGCTATTTACAAGAGATAATTCAAAGTATTGAACAAATTTTGTGGGAATAGAAAATGCAACCATGTAGGAAAATTTAATCATAACAAGTAGTTCTTGTGAAAATAATATTGATGTTGAAGGGAGTATGCAACCTTTGCAATTAAGAAAATGTCCACGGTAAAATAAATGCTATGGAGAAATAGTGTTCATGGCATTTTCCACAGCCATTTTAGTGTAAAATATACTTTATTTTTAGTAGTAAGAAAAAAATGCACCTTGAAAAAAACAATTAGTCCACTGCAAAAAAAGTGCTGTGGAGAATGAAAAATTCTGTGGCAATCTCCACGGCATTTAATTCTTATATTAATTCTTCTAAAGAAGCCAGAATCTTGTATTAAAAATGTGTCCCCCTGATAACCGGTTGGTTGTCAGATCAATCCTTCTCAGTCGACCCATTTGCAGTTTGGGCTATTTTCCATTTCAACCAGTGGTCCACAACTGGTTATTCAAAGGCAATAGTATGTGCTGTCCTGTCTGTGGGAAAGTCCATATAAAAGATCCATTGCTGCTTATCTGAAAGATTAGCCTATGTGGGAGCAGTAAGTTTCCTCTAAAGACATATATCAGAATTACCATATGTATGACATCCAATAGCCGATGATAAGATCAAAATCAATGTGTGCTAGAGGCATCGTTAAATAAAACAAACTTTACTTTACACTTTGCAGTATTGCGCACCTTTATCTGAAAAAGAAATAATTACACCTTCTAAGGGGGAATTAAACTTTCATGGCCACCAACATCTTGTTTACGTCATTGCCTATACTAGTATTTTTATTTTTTTTTGCTTTGCTTTATTTAATGACACTACCAGAGTACATTGATCAACCAATCATCAGCCATTGGATGTCAAACATTTGGTTATTTTGAAACATAGTCAAGTGTGAGCCAGACTCGGGTTTGAACCACTGTCATCAGCTTGAGAGTCCAACGTGCTACCGCTGGTCTCATTGGCCTAGTAATGCTAACTCACTACAGTTACATAATGTATTTAATTCAAAGTGCTACAAAAACAACATAAGTGTCACTTCTACCACAGTGGTAAGAAATGTAAATGTTTTCCCTTTCAAAGGTTTAATACTGCCATCATAGATGGTGTATGAAATAATATTACTTCCACTGTTACATTTATATTAGCAATGATTATCTCAACATGAAAAAAGTAAAGTTTGTTTTATTTAACGACTCCTCTAGAGCACATTGATTTTTATCTTTATCATCGGCTATTGGACGTCAATCATACATTTATAAAAGTAAAGTTTGTT
>JAULBS010015179.1:0-10967 GCA_032355785.1 Symmetromphalus regularis | reverse complement strand
TGGGTAGGTGTATACCACTTACACCAACCAGTGGTCCACAACTGGTTTAACAAAGGCCATGGTATGTGCTATTCTGTATCTGGGATAGTGCATATAAAAGATCCCTTGCTGTTTATCGGTAAGAGTAGCTGCATTAGTGTGGCGGCAGTGGGTTTTGTCTCTCATAACATTAACCTTTGTCCTGGACAGACAACACAGGAAGTTGAGTTGTTTGCCCATGACAGGGTGCTGGAACCTTAATTAGATATAAGCACGAAAATAAATATACCAACTATTGTCATAGAGACCGGCCTCTGTTAAGCTGTCTGTCTCACTGTTGGTAGGTACTGGGATCAAATCTCAGTCAAGGTATGGAATTTTTAATACCAATACCAGCTCCAGCCCAGAGTGAGTGCTCCACAAAGGCTCAGTGGGTAGGTGTAAGTCACTTACACCGACCAGTGGTCTACAACTGGTTTATCAAAGGTTGTGGTATGTCCTGTCCTTTCTGAGTGAAAGCACATAAATGATCCCTTGCTGCTAATCGAAAAAAGTAACCTATGTGGTGGTAACAAGTTTCCTCTAAAGACCATGAGTCACAGAATACCATATGTCAGATACCTAATAGCTGCAGAATAAACAATTAGATGGGTTGTCGTTAAACAAACAATTCTTTCCATATTGGCAGAGAATCTTTTCTTTAAAGAGCATAAATTCTTTAAACACATTTTTTTTTTCAAATTGGATTTAAAGATTTATTTGTTTCTTGTTTCGTTCATTGTTTGTTTGAATTAGGTGGGGTACGAGTAACAATGTTTTATTTTGTTTATGTTACTGCACGCTACTTGATATTCCCCATGGTAGCAACTCACTCCAGTGTAATACATTACCTTTGATATTGTTTGTCTTTTTGTCGTTGACATTCTACACTATGCATGTAAAATAATACGGCCTCCTCATTGAAGGTAATTACATCCCAAATGGAGATCTATGTCTTTCTCACTAACGATGCATTTTCCAATTTTGTCATTTTCGTCTTTCACTAATGGTCTTTGTGCCAGTTGCAAATTCATTTCCTTCTTAAAATTTGTTTTTTGCCTTTTTTTTCGCGCATGACCATTAGCGCCATATTAGGACTGCTGCTGTGTTTTTGCTCATACAGTTTCCGAGTTGTCTGTATGTAATTCACTGGAACCATTGCACTTTTGATTTAGTTGTGCTACATTGTGGGTGTGTTGATTTAATGTAGAATTGAGGCAGATTCCTGGGTGGTAGAAAAATGATGCTTGTATTCATTTTCAATGAATATTGTTTAAATTATCTTTTGTTTATTGCCAGAATAGTTTTTTTTATTATTTGTCTTAATTCTAAGTTTCTTTGATTCATTGGGGGTGTACTTGTACACATTGGGTATTTGTACAGGGGTCGAACTTCAGCATTTAGGGGGTATGGCAATTATTGCCTTGGATTCCTAGTATTTTAGTCATAGGATCAAATCTCCTTGATGGATTAATTCTCTAACTGGGTGTTTTCCCATCCCAACCAATGTCACATGACTGGTATATCAAAATCCATATGTTGAGTTCTGTTTGTGGGAAAGTGCATATAAAAGATCCCTTGCTGTTAATGGAAAAATGTCAGTTTTTGCTGAAGTTTATTTTATAATTCCTTGAAATCAAGAGGGAACGAAGGCTGTTTTGAGGACACATCAATGTACATCACATTAGGATTATTCCTGCTAATTAAAGAGGATATCCTACGTGTTTGCAGTGTGTTTCTTATTGAGATCATTAGTGATAAAAAAAAACATCTTTGACATATATATTAACTTATTATTTCCGTTTTAAATATCTCATATCAAGAATATAAATATATATTAAAACAGCATGATTGAGTTTAATTTTTTTTATTTTAATCGAAGAATAATTTTTTTTTTCTTAGACAGTCAGCCTAAGGTTTTTTTAATCCAATCTTTTAAAACCTAATTGTAAGATCAATTTCGATTGGTCACTTTTGAAAAAAAGTATTCCTGCAATTAAACAGTTAGACTGTTTTTTATTGGTTGTTTAATCTTAACACAGAAGCCTTATGGGTACGGTGACTAACATTTTATTGGCCTATTTGTTGAAAGCAATATTATTATTTAAGAGTAAATTACTTTGATTGGTAATGAAATTGGCCCTGTTGATTAAAATGGGACCAGGCATGCCCTAGGGACGGGATTCAGAGAAGAGTGGAATGTAGAAATCACAGAAGAAAGGATGACTAACAGGTGTCTGTGGCATGGTTAAAACCATGGTGTTCTTTCCATGGTTACAACTGTTACTAATGTCATGTAATAGAAGTCTGCAGCCTAGGTCTGAGTTTGTGCTCATGACAGGCATACTTGAACATTTTTGAGATAGAAGGCTGATGAAGCTGTTTAATGCCCTGCCTGCCCTGCCCTGCCCTGCCCCGTCCCAACCTGCCCTGCCCTGCCATTTTGTGCTATGCCAAAACTTAAACTAAATTCTTTATTTTTCTAAATTATGTGAGAGCTTCCTGTGCTGTCTGTCTAGGACAGAGGTTGGTGTTTGTGCCATATTAATGTGGCTACTCTTACCAATATGCACAAAGGGATCTTTTATATGCACTATCCCACAGACAGGATAGCACATGCCATGGCCTTTGTTAAACTAGTAAGTGGCATACACCTTCCCACTGATCTTTGCAGAGCACTTACTCTGTCATGGAGCTGATACTGAGATTAAAAATCCCATGCCTTGTCTGAGATTTGATCCCAGTTCCCGCTAGCCATGAGTCCGAGACCTTAACCACTGGACTACTGCGGCCAATTTTTCTGAGCTCCTAATTAAGATCTTAGACCATCCCAACTGAATAGCTTTATTTATGTAATGTTTTTCCCTTTGATGAAATATTAGTTTTATATACTAAAATTAAATTACTATTTTGTTATGTAAAATGTCAACAATTATATTTCATATGTGTGTAGGTTCTAGTAATTTGGTGAACATGTGTCCAATCGTTTTGTTTTTAATGCAGTGTTTTCAGCCATAAACCCTTTAACAATGTTTTAACATATTTTTATTAAAATATTTAAAATTTAAACATCAGTTGTACGATATTTCTAACTTAAAATACTGGACTTGATTCGTGGTCATGTTTTAGTAATTTGATTAACTGACTTTTATCCAAATTAATCCAATCGTTAACTGAAGAATACAGAAAAATGGATTTCCACCATTTCTGTCTATGTAAATCACATCAAACTGGACAAGAATTGACCTGTTAATTCTGAAATAAGGCTACTTAAAATAAATACCAAAGTTCCTATCATTAAATTTTGATACATTTGAAAATGGTTGCAGCAAAATGGAGGTTTTTTTTTAAATCATTCTTTTTTCTTCTTTCTATTTTTTTGGATCCCAGGACTGTTGAGTGATGTGCAGACAAGTCCACTTAATTGCATTCCTGATAATATCATAATATTATGCTGATACTTAATTTATTTCTGTTATATGCATAATATTCTGCTGCACAGAACACTTTGTTTGCAAATATATACAAAGAATTTCTTGTAATTGCATATGCTTACTTTGTAATGTCTGGTTAATTGCATAAGAAAAGGTTGATAACTTTTTTTTCTTCCAAAGTACCAAAAACAATGGCGAATCTTAACATTTTTGTCAAATAATCACCACAAAGTAAGTGTAAACGTATACTGTTTTCGCATCTGTTGTAGCATTCAGGTTACATGGTCAAAAAATTCCTTACTTTATTGTATATTATTGATTTTTTTTTTCATAACTATTTGCTAAATGTACTTATGATTTTATACCAGATACATGTAGTACAAGAATAGTAACATGATTTTAAACAGGCATTTCTGATAAAGGAATAATCCTGTTAATTGCATAAAATATTTGAGAAAAATATCTATGCAGTTTAGAGGATTCTGCTTCAATATAAATATTTCATTATTTTAAATTAGTGTTTAAGTGTTGAAATGGAAAATACTAATATTGTTTGAGAACCGTTCCTCAACTTCCCAATGAGAATCACTGGCATCAAGTCAGATTTCAGAAATGAAATCCTTACCTGAAAACAAAGAATTTATTTTATTTGGCCTTACCTAGAATCCCCTGAAGGCAGTTTAATGTAGGGATTTCTCTTAACAAAGCCAAAACGTCTAAACCTACATGTTTTCTGTGACAATGAGTAAATACTATCGCCGACATAAACACACAGATTCAGTGTAGATGAATGTCATTCTTTTATTAATATATCAGACTAGGGTTTGAGGCTTGACACGCGGTAATTAAACTATGATCAGCGTTTATTAGCATGGATAGAACTTCCAATTTATTTTCCATTAGAGTTAAAACTTCTTCCTGCTTTGTGTCGCTATCGGATTCAACCGTGATGAATACTCGCATTTTCAAACAATTACGGGCACCAGTTCCCAGTGTTTGGTTAACGGTCAGTGGAGAAATGGTGTCATTTGATGACGCAATTAGAAACAGAGGGGAAGATTGAATTTAAATCTATCTGGCTTCTGTACGTGTCTTCTCGTGCCGATTCTGAGTGGAGTGATGTGAAGAAATCTCAGAAATGGGGCTTAGTTGGGATTCTGTGTCAGAATTAAAGACTAAAGGTCATTAATGTCAGGGATTTTTATTATTAGCAACACCACAAGTACTTTTGGCCAGAATGGGTACAGCCTAACTTGAGCGTGTTTCGTCAGATTGTTTTGTTTTTTTGTCAGATTTAAAGACAAACGGTCATTATTGTCAAGGATTTTTATTATTAGGGACACCGTAAGTATTTGAATGCTCTTGGCCAGAATGGGTACAGCCAAATTTGAGTCTTATTTCATTACATATTTTAGGGGTGTTTTTTTTTTCTGTCAGAATTAAAGACAAAGGGCCATTATTGTCAGGGATTTTTATTATTGGGGACACCACAAGTACTCTGGTTTAGAATGGGTATAGCCAAACTTGAACCTGTTTAGTCAAACAAAAACAAAAAAATTCTCTTTCAGAATTAAAGACAAAAAGTCCATAATTCTTTAAAAATAGTCTTAACCCAAAAATTTATAAAACTTTTTTTACTTATGTCATTCCTTTCATGATTTGCCATTCAAATTATAGATTGTTCCTTCTAATTACTTGCTAAAATTTAGGTACTCGAGTACGAGTCAAGTTTAAACTCTTAACTGTTTATCCCCTTGACCATTTCAAGACTGATAGGTACGGGGATCAAATCTCAGTTAAGGCATGGAATTTTTATTCTCAGTACACAGAGTGAGTGCTCTGCAAGATTCAGTAGGTAGGTGAATACCAATTACTCCGACCAGTGGTCCACAACTGATTTATCAGATCCCTTGCTGCTTATTGCTTAGAGTAGCTACGTAATAAGGCAGCATTGGGTTTTGTTTCTCTTACTAACATTAACCTCTGTCCTGGACAGACAGTACACAAAGCTGAGTTGTGTGCCCAGAACAGCGTGCTTGAGGTTTAATTGGATATTCATGAAATGTAAGTACAACCAACTAACCACGTACTGCAGTGGTAGAACGTTTGGTTGAGATGGTTGGGTTTATATTTAACAACAGCACTAGAGCACATTGATTTATTAATTATTGGCTATTGGATGGCAAACATTTGACTTAAACAGTAGCATGTCCACCTGTGAACCAGTCAGTCGTCGGATCGATCCTTCTCAGTGTACCCATTTACAGTTTGGCTACCTTCCGTTTCAAGCAGTGGTCCACAACTGGTTCATCAAAGGCCATGGTATGTGCTGTCCTGGGATGGTGTATATAAAAGACCCCTTGCTGCTTAACAGAAAGAGTAGCCTATGTAGCAGCAGCAGGTTTCCTCTAAATAAATATGTCAAAATTACCATATGATCAACGTCCAATAGCCGATGATAAGATAAAAATCCATGTGCTCTAAACACGTCGTTAAATAAAATAAACTTTACTTTGTTTATTTTGACATGTAGTCAAGTGTGAGCCATCATCCAATGGATTTTGAACCACTGTCTTCAGCTTGAAGTCCGACGTTCTACCGCTGGACCACTGAGGCTCACTTTGACTGAGATGACCCATCTCCATGGATAAATCTGGTTGATCCAGAAATTCAAATGGTTTTTATTTTAAAAACATTTTTTTTTAAATTCCGATTCTCAAGAATGAATTTCCAGTCAGGACTCTTCAAAGAAAAATCAAATAAAGGCGCGGTATTCTTCAATGTGTTGCTCTATCCCTGATTGCCTTTTTTCCTTCAGTTCCCACTACAGCTGACCAGGCAATCTATCACACAGATGGATCAACAGATTGGTTTCAGTTTATTGTCATAACACTTGCAGAGTCATGAACCTTTGTAACCGCAATTTCAGAACAGATTTTAGACAGATCTTGCAGGGATTCATGCAAAACCAAGGATGTTGGTGATTGTTGCAATTTGCAAATAATCACTTCTTTTTCACTCAAAGACTCAAACAGGCTTCAGCCATCTTAGAACTCATTTCAAGGTCATGAGCCTCGTAGAACGTCGGACTCTCAATCTGATGACAGTGTTTCAAAACTGTTGGAGGCTGGCTCACACTTGACTATGTGTCAAAATAACCAAATGTTTGACATCCAATAGCCGATGATTAATAAATCAATGTGCCCTAATGGTGTCGTTAAACAAAACAAACACCCCCAAAAATATTTTAAAGTCCATCTCCTACAAGATGCGAGCCAGTGACATCAGTATGACATTGTTGTATATTGGCCATCTTAACCTAGCATTAGACGATCAATATGGAATTTATAAATAATTAATTGACACATCCCGTTTCACACTTTTAATTAGCATTATGTGGGTGTCCAGGCCATGGACATCTCTTGGTTCATCAAGCTTGTGTTCAGAACAGCCTAGAATTTGCGAGCGCTACTTAGCGATATCACTGGTTCTAACCTATCTCATTGTGTTTAATAAGAAAGCGCAAAAACTAGTCTAGCGAGCTACCGCTAACTGTTTGGTCCTGAACGAACGGCTGGTAACAGATTTGCATACGGTCCTATTATGGATAACTGGTGGACACATCTGGGTTTTTTTTTCAGACTTAGAAAAAGAAAATTAATTGGAGTGAAAGTCAAAGGATGAGAAAGGCATTCAAGATGTTCTAGAATACACAGCACCTCTGACATTGTGTAAACACTGTTTTAAGAGAAAGTGTTTGGCGTTGTTGAACTGGAGGAAACAAAACCTACCGTGAGATGAATGTGGAATGTGCGTATGTACGTATTTATTTTCCTTCTAAATAAATACATCTCTACAAACCGGATTGGCATTCAACTATACACGCTTTATGCGTATGTCCTTGTTTTATGACATATCAGCACATACTAATAGTTTAATCAGCGGCTGTTCGGTGTCAGACATGTGGTATTTGTGAAACATGGTCCACATAAGATCCTCTTTTTTATTAACAAGAGTTCTTATATCTGGATCTTCCCACGGCAGGGACTGCACATGCCACATCTGATTTAGCAATTGAAAACCACTGTCTTGAACGGTAAATAACCCTATACCTCCACTAACAGGGATCGACCCTACGACCCGCCCCATTTCAGCCTGACATTATGCCACCTGCATGTAATAATTATAATACTTCAGCTGCTTTTGTTATGACCAACCACGACCTTGGATACTAAATGTGAATATTACATAAATACAAACAAAACAATAATTTAAAAAAACAGCCCAGTCGGGATATAAATCATACGACATGCAAAACAATTTGTGCTTTTTAAATACGCCTTTTTATGACGAATGTTTACATGCCGTATATATATATATCACTCATTCCTGTCCAAAAGGCTGCATAATTGTCCTCGTTAATAAATTATTCACCTCGTTAAGCTGGCCTATATTTTATATTATACCCCGTAAATCATATGTTTGCTTGCGAAGTAACGTGCCATTAACATTACCCTTTAACATTTTTGAGCACGAAACCATATCAGGGCCAATGAATATTTCTTTCTTTCGTATCTCTTAGTGTTTACCTAATAGACGGTGTACTAGCGTTCTATGTCTAACAACCGCTTACTAGCACCAAACATTCAAACCAATTACTCATCATATAATGAAGACCTATTGCAGTTTTATTGCTCACAGGTACATATATAGCTGGCGAAGATTCCAAAATGCACGACAAGAACGTGACTTTAATATTAGACGTAATTATAAAATGTACACCTGTCAATAGAAACATTGTTTATAAAGTTATTTTTAATAAAACGCCTACATGAAAAACGTTAAAAAGGTTTCCTTAAGGACCTATTGCATTGTTACTGCTGACAGCTACATATATAGCTGGCGAAGATTCCAAAAATACACGACAAGAACGTGACTTTAATATTAGACGTAATTATAAAATGTACACCTGTGAACAGAAACATTTTTTATAAAGTTATTTTTAATAAAACGCCTTCATGAAAAAAAGTTGGAAAGGTTTCCTTAAGGACCTATTGCAGTGTTATTGCTGACAGCTACATATATAGTTGGCGAAGAAGCCAAAATACATGACAAAAACGTGACTTTAATATTACATGTAGGGCTTAATTATAAAATGTACGGCGTGTCAACAAACATTGTTTATGAAGTTATTTTTAATAAAACGAATTACTACATGAAAAAAGTTGGAAAGGTTTTCTCTAGGACCTATTACAGTTTTATTGTTGACAGGTATATATAGCTGGCGAAGGATCCAAAATACACGACAAGAACGTGACTTTAATATTAGACGTAATTATAAAATGTACAGCGTGTCAACAGAAACATTGTTTATAAAGTTATTTTTAACAAAACGAATTATTACATGAAAAAAGTTGGAAATAATTTCTCTAGGCTTTGTTTGCCAACAGAATGGTAGTTCTGTTATAGTGTTTTGTTTAGAAATATTTTATTGATCAAACGACCAAATGAATCGCTTATATATCCAGTGGCAAATCTAGGGTCCCCTAAATTTTGAGATTTAAATAACTTTTAATTATTATTATTTAAAAAAAAAATTTAACGTTAAAGAATTCGAGGAATCGGCATCATATTGTTGGGGATTTTCTAGTTCCGCCACTGATATCTGCTCTCCTAGGGTATCAAAAAGATGGATATCAGACAATGTATTCTGGAGATAATAAATCTATTGACAGTGATATTAAGGTCATACACAGTTCATATGATAGATAGGGATATACATAAATTATTTTGGAAGCCCTAGTAACGTCACTGTACAGTACAGACCTATTGTCATTTCTCATTACAACAAATGTTCCGTGGAAAGAGCAACTTACGTTACGTTTTTAAAAAATGTGGAGAGAGGTGGAGTGGAGGTATTTGTTTTTGTTTTAGCACGGTCGTCACAACAACCATGTATCTGACACCTAACAGGCACTAATTAAACAATTCTTTGACAAAACATCGTTAAACAAGCGTTCCCTTCCTCTCCTAAGAACCTACAATTATAAGAATGTAACTGGCTACACGACAGGAGAGATCTACTGAAGCCCCAAAGTAGTACACAGACGCAATTGTTCTATCTCATTGTTCTAGTGGGAAGATGCGACGCGATCAATGTATCCTTGTCATCCTGCATATTGACATACTAAACGCTCAATATCTGGCAGCATGGCTTCACAGCCCTCGCTAAGCTGTCGCAGCAATCGGATCAGAAAACGCCGCAACAAATGGGTTAGTAAAACGTCCGAGACATAAAACCCTTGAAGCGAATTCTATTAACGGTAATCCAGGTAGCCATAATGGTCAAGAAGAAAGAGGTGGCCTATAAACGAACCATATTTTGTCGTGGGTTCGTCAACAAAGAAACAAATCAAATTGAACCAATTGTCTGAATTCGTAACAATATGTTAGCCTTTCACGGGCCGTCCTTTCCATTGTTGTGATTTAGATTAACACAGTCAACCTAAAATTGAGATCGTTTACGAGATTCTACAACTGACAGCAAACTGTTAAGCCAGTTCCATGATGGTGTCATGTAATTTTGATCGCTGGTGGAATCAAAGTTTTAACACTCTTTTAACAACCAACATCTATTATTCCTTAGGCATACACATTTAAAAAGACAAACATGCAGCCGTATGTGATTCACGGATAACGAGTTTTCACATGACCTAATTCACAAATGTAAATAAATATGTGATTTAATAAAGATACACGGATCTATGTTGTTAAAGCTTGTTCAGATAAAACATATGAATGACTCGTACACTTGGCAAGAAATCAGGGAGTGGTATACACATTTGTATATTTTCTTGTTTTGAGAAATGTTGGTGGTGCTGAAGGGGGGGGGGGGGGTTCCGTGTTTGTGTCAACAATTTATGTGTTTAAATATATTTATAATTTGTTAGATGGGATGATTGGGTCTATGCCGGGGTCGGGGGGGTGCGGACGGCAGTTTGGTCCACAATTGGTGTTTAAATAGATTTATAATTTGATAGAAAAATGTAATACAGTTCTTCTTTTCTATGTCTCTTGTATATAATTACAAACATATTGTAACACAACACTTGAATCCACTGTTTACACAGTTTGTCCCCATGTACCTTAAATAACTTTTTATACATATTAACAGTTTCAAATTAATGGTTAAATAAATGGAACACTGAAGTCAGTCGAAGTCGGTTGATAGCTCGTGTATTCAACTTGACATGTAAATAAACGAAGAAAACTTCAAGACAGTCCATCCTCAAGTCTATTTTATGAAATCAAAAAATGTGTTTTTATACAGAATACAATGAATATACGGGTACACGTCAGATTTACATTTGTTGGCTACGCTCAAGGCGATATGCATTAACGTAAGAGGAAAAGAAAAAATTCAAAACAACGACGTAATTGACACGTGGAATACTAGTCTATGCCAGGTAATTGACTTAAGTGTGGCAGTTAAGACATTGTGGGAGCGGGATCTAG
>JAULBS010015168.1:0-10967 GCA_032355785.1 Symmetromphalus regularis | reverse complement strand
AATTTAAAATTTTAATGTTATTCTTGTGTTTTTTGGTAAAGTCAGTTGCTTCTTAGTATTAGCAGCCCCCCCTCCCCCAATATGAATTTCGTTCCAACGCCACTGCACACACACACCCAAGCGTAACCCCCCACCCACCCCCAGCACAAACGTAAGTATTGGTGGTAAAAGGTCTATAATTAGGTGTTACATTCGCGCATTGTTGATCAACATAAAAGAATTTCCGCAGATATTTTTTTTAATTTTCCCCTGATTGATACTGATATTTATTATCCACATGGTTCAAGCTCCCAGCGTCTGAGTTTGCCTCGGTATTTTCCCTCTCTGGCTACGCCCCAGATTAGGCCCATAATCAGGCCCGTAATAAAGACTTTGGGGAGATGGCGGGGGTACTGACGGGTCGGGTACAAAATCTATTTCATATTTTAGTTCCTACGTCCATGCTAACTGAAACTAACGTTAGTAACAAACAAAACATCTCATATCTCAGTAGCGAAACCAGAGGGGTGTATAGGGGGTCCGGACCCCTCCTTTTCTATAATTGTTTTTTTAATATACGGTATATATTTTCCGAGTTGAAGGGCGTGAACATTAACCATTTTTCCTCAGTACTAGTAACCCATCACATTTCAGTAGCGGATCCAGAGGGGTGGGGGGTCCAAGGGTTCCGGTCCCACTCTTTTCCCATATTTTTATTTATTTTTATATATATATTTTTTCCGAGTAGAAGGACGTAAAAATTAACCATTTCCCCCCAGTCCTTTTCACCCATCACATCTGGACCACCCCGCCCCCCTTCAGATATCCTGCATCCGTGCCTGCCTTTGGACCCCTCCTTTCAGAAATCCTGCATCCGCGCCTGTATCTAAACATTTTAATTAACAAATTGATTGCCTACATGTCGTCACAAGCACTTGGTTCACTTCCAGACTACATATTCATAATAACAACAATACAAGTTCAAATGAGAGGTTATCAGGGTTGTTGTCCAGGGTTAGTTATCAGAGTTGTTGATCAAAGTTAGTTATCGCCGTGTCAAGTTAAACACCATATCAGGGGCGGATGTAGGAATATTGGAAAGGGGGCTCAAAACTATTTGTAAGATTTATAATATTAAAGTTAAACTACGGCCAAATTATGCGAAAAACAAAAACAATTAGTCTGTCAGTGCATATATACTACTCAAAAGAATTTAAGGATCAAAGGAAATATTTTGATAATTTTTGTAAGTATGTCTTTTTAAGATAAATAGGGTTATTTGGATTATAGACATCACGTTATTATGGGACATGCAATAATTGCACTTATATTTAGAGATTTTTAAAGTTAACCCAAATTTCCTTTTCATGGATTTAAAGCAAGAATTTAGTCAGACTAAACTGACAACCTGCCTCAAAACACCCGTTGTGACATCTCATGCACCATTTGCATGTGTTTTGCATGAGTGTCATTCCATGCATGTCAATTTTAGCAATAAAAGGCATGAGCATTTTCCTTTTGTCATCACTTTAAATTTTAGCTCGTTACCTTATGCAAAAATAGTTTCGATCTTTAACTTCTTTTGAGTAGTATATTATTTAATATTATTGATACAAGGTATTGATTTCTACAAAAAAGAACTTCCCCTTTTAAACCAATGCTAATATTTTCTCAGTGGGAAAATAACAACGAATATGTACCAGATTTTGAGTGCCCCTGGGATAATAATAACTATTAATAATAATAATAATAATAATAACAACAATAATAATAATAACAATAATAATAGTAATTATTATTATTTATATATTTATTTTATTTTAATTAATAAATAATTATTATCAGTGGCGTAGCTTCCACTGAGGCAACTGCCTCACTAGATTTTTTTTTGCAGAATTTTTTTTAATGTGATTAATATTATAAAAGTTGATTAAAATACGAGAAATAACTAGCATTGCCTCACTAGAAAAAAAGACCCAAGCTACGCCAATGATATTTTAAAGAGAAATATTCACCTATCCCACGGTTTGCTTAACAATGTTTTAAACAAGTGGGTCAGGAAGTGAAGAAAAAATAATTTTACGAGCGTGTTTGCGGAGTATTAAGAGTAAACATTTTTTAATTTTTTTTTGTGAATTTCGAATATAGATTATTTCTGAACTCGTCAAATATTGTGACTAGTCTTTATTATCAGATATTTTTTTCTTTTTAATGTCGTTTAAATAGCGTCTGTCACAAGTATCATTGGCCAATTTTACCAGTTTCGGTAGCGCAGTGGTTAAGATGTCGGTCTCACGGCTGGTAGGTACTGGGATCGAATCTCAGTCAAGGTATGGAATTTTTAATCTCCATACTGGCTCCAATTCAGAGTGAGTGCTCTGCAAAAGCTATTTGGGTAGGTGTAAGCCACTTACAACGACCAATGGTTTATCAAAGGCAGTGGTACGTGCTGTGGAAAATATATAAATCGGAAAGAGTAACCTATGTGGATGTAGCGAGTTTCCTCTAAAGATCATGAGTCAGAAAATACCATATGTCAGATACCTAATTAGCGCTGGACGAGGTTTCATTATCCTTGATTTTCGTCCAAATTTAGATTCGAATACCATTCCCGGAATTAGTGCAGGAGATTCGAATACCATTCCCGGAATTAGTGCAGGAGATTCGAATTCCGCTGTATACCCAATGTGATGAGCGGGATGTCTACCTGTGAACCGATCGGTCGTCGGATCGATCCTTCTCAGTGGACCCCGTTAAAGTTTGGGCTATTTTTCGTTCCAACCAGTGGTCCACAACTGATTCATCAAAGGCTGTGTTATGTGCTGTCCTGTCTGTGGGACGGTGCATATAAAATATCCCTTGCTGCTTATCGGAAGGAATAGCCTATGTGGCGGTAGCGAGTTTCCCCTAAAGACATATGTCAGAATGACCATATATGTATGACGTCCAATAGCCGATGATGATAGAAATCAATGTGCTCTAGAGGCGTCGTTAAATAAAACAAACTTTACCACTCCCGGAATTTGTGCAGACGTTTCGAAACCCGTTATATACACAATGTGATTTTATTCTATTGTTTTCCTCTTTAAAAAAAAATAAAAAATCACTTACATATTCCAAACATGATGTTTTTTCAATTCTACTTACATTGCAAAAAAAATATTTGACACGATTCCTCTGTAGCGTCTAAATAAAAAAAGACAGTGTTTTTTTTGTGAAATGTTTTCCTAAGATTAAGATCATTTAAAGCGCGTGTTTATCGGGTGACTGTTACACAAGAGGAGAAGCACGAATGTAACATCCTGTTAACCAAGAGATTTATTTGAACAAAAAAGACCCACGAAAATGCAGAGTAAATAAAACGAGGGGTCGCGCTCAAAATGCTTTGGTCGTGAAAACGGGTTCATATTCAAAAGCAAGGACTTAATGCGTAGAATAATATTTCATTCTTCTTTTGTAGTTTATATATCTTTCAAGGGCAAGAAAACGTACAATGAAAGTATCAGGGGCGAAAACGTGACTTTTGAAAGGATATCCAAATATATTTGAATGATTTTTAATATTTGAAGGGTTCAAAGTTAATTATGATCAAATAATAATGGGAAAAATACACATCGTTTTGTGAAACACGTTTGTGTTTCATTCTCTTTTGCTCTCTACATCTCTCTCTCTCTCTCTCTTTCTCTCTCTCTATCACTTTATCTCTCGCCCCATCTCTCCCTCCCTCTGCCTGCCTGCCTCTCACACATGTAAAATACACACAGAACACACACAGACACGCAGTCATGTGCAATTATTTTAAATTTAAATGAAAATTATCGGAAGATTTGAAACACGGTTTTTGGTGGATCACGATTTTCTATTACTTATACTCCGTCTTAATTCTGATATACTGGTAAATATCTTATTTTAACAAACATAACACAAATACTGGAGATAATTTGACACGGTTTTCGCTGGAACACATTTTTCGATTGACATAACCATACATCACCTATGAACCCATATTTAAGATATAATCTCTGGCTTAATGATTCTCATGTATACTATTAATATATATAAAAAAATATACATATAATGCAAATTATTTCAAATAATCGGAAGAACGGATTTCGATGGATGACGTTTTTAGATCACTGTAAATTATTTTTTTCAAACAAGCCCTGAAATCGCCAAGGACTAATTTTGTTCACAAGGTGTATTTTTTCTTATTATTAAAACTAAAGTATACTTTACTCTAAAATTCTTGAGTAAAATGCCGTGGACACTATTTCTCCACAGCATTTATTTTCCTGTAGACGTTTTCTTAATTACAGGGATTGTTCAAGCCATTTTTCTGCTAGCTGTTAATGATTCTCGTATGTCTTATTTTAAATAACAAACACAACGCAAATTGCGTTCGGCCGGTCTTCTCGTTACGTGATCAACGTACCGCTACGGTGCGCATAGTTCTTGCGCCGCTAGGTGGCTACCGTTGCACGACCACATCCGGTGTATCAATCCGCCTCGTAATGAGGCTTCTTGGCGTCAGGGTATCGGCTCCCCACCTGTGTAAACGTTTTTACACCTGTGAACAGGGCGCTTTGAACACTTTTTAAAAAGTAGACTTTTTGATGAAATTTTGGCAACAACCCAAAGTTTCGACGTCTAATTTGTTGATTCACGATATTTTTGTTTATTTCTCTGTTATAAGCACTGAGATGGTGGTTACTCGATCAGCCCAATTTCGTTGCAAAATATCAGAAATACAGCCAGTTATTGGAAAATGTTAAAAGTGATTAACATGTCTATATCACGGAATGAGATCAAACGAATCGGACCAATTTCGCTAGAAAATATGATAAAATACAACCAATTATTGGGAAATGTTAACTAAAATTGGTATTCCACTGAATATATTAGAACTGAGAGCAATTTCGCTAGAAAATATAATAAAATACTGCAATTATTGGGAAATTTTAACTCTCTTTAAAATGTATATTCCACTGAATATATTAGAATTCAGTCCATTTTCGCTAGAAAATATGATAAAACACAGCCATTTATTGGGATATGTCAATTTAATATTGCTTAATTAGGCCAATTTTATTAGAAACTATGGTAAAATTACACAAACTCGATCAGGCCAATTTTAAAACAAAATATGATAAACTCGATCGATCAGGCCAATACTTCTATAAAATGTAAAATATCTCGACCAGGCCAATTTTACTAGAAAATATGGTAAAATGTAGCCAGTTATTGTGAAATAATAACATTGGTTAAGATATATTCAAACTAAGGTCAATTTCAGAAGAAAATGTGATAAAATGTAGCCGGTTATTAGGACATGCTGAATTTAATTAAGATATCTAAATGTGTTTAGTCAGACTAGTTTCATTAAAGGAGGTGGGGGATGTATCTCAAGCGGTAGCATGTCCGCCTGTGAAGCGGTCGGTCATCAGATCGATCCTTCTCAGTAGACCCATTTGCATTTTGGGCTATTTTCCGTTCCAACCAGTGGTCGATTCATCAAAGGCCGTGGTATGTGCTGTCCTGTCTATGGAAAAGTGCATATAAAAGACCCCTTGCTGTTATCGGAAAGAGTAGCCTGTGTGACGGCAACGTGTTTCCTCTAAAGAAATATGTCATAATGACCATAATTTTATGTTTGACATGTAATAGTCTATGATAAGAAGAAAATTAATGTGCTCCAGAGGGGTCGTTAAATAAAACAAACATTACTTGATTTTTGTTTCATTATAATAGTAATATAAAGTAGCTATTTACTGGGAAATCTTGAAAATAATTAACGTGTCTGAATGAATTCAAACTCAGCCATCCACCTGAGCTGCGATTAATCGTAGAATCAATCCCCTTCAGGAGACCAATTAGGCTATATCTTGTTCCAGCTAGTTGTCCACAACTGATATTATAAAGGCCAATGTATGTGCCGTCCTGTTTGTGGAAGGGTGTATATAAATGACCGCTTGGTACTAATCGCAAAGGTAAAAGCGGTTTTTTTTTTGTGAACCACGTGTCACACATATTATGCGTTTGACACCTAAAAGCGGAAGTTTCGTTAAATAATATTTTTTATTAAAATACTTTTTATTACTTATTTGTACGCATTAGTATTTTTTTACCTCCGGATTTTTAGTATGATTTTGATATACAAAATCTAGATTTAAGTACGAGGCGTGGTTTGGGTGTATACTTTATATCAATCGTTATTTTTAAATATCTATAGTAAACATCACATTAGGTGGAAAGTAAAGTTTGTTTTATTTAAAGACGCCTCTAGAGCACATTTAGTTTTATCTTATCATCGGCTATTGGATGTCAAACATATGGTCATTCTGATATATTTACTTAAAGGAATCCCACTGCCGCCACATAGGATACTCTTTCTGATAAGCAACAAGGGGTCTTTTATATGCACCGTCCCACAGACAGGACAGCACATACCACGGTCTTTGCTGTACCAGTTGTGGACCACTGGTTGGAATGGAAAATAGCTCAAATAACAAATGGGTCCACTGAGAAGGATCGATCCGAAGACATCCACCTCAGTTCGCAGGCGGACACGTTACCGTTTGAGTTACACTCCGCTTCCCACATTATGTGGAATTCAACAGAACTATTATCGCATTTAAAAATGCATTTAAATTTGAATTGTCTTACTTTAGATCAATAGTGTAACTTCAGTTTCAAAAAAAAAAAAAAAAAAAAAAATTCGCATGAGAAAGTATACAGCAAAATAAATGCTGTGGAGAAAGTGTTCACGGCATTCTCCATGGAAATTTTAACGTAAAGTACACTTTATTTTTAATAATAAGAACAAAATACACTATGATAATTTTTTTTAGTCTGCTGCAAAAAAAGTGCTGAGAAGTACGAAAATCTCCGAGGCAATCTCCACGGCATTGCCGAAAGCTGCGGGCAATTTCAGGGGTTTCAAAATATCCAGTATAATATCATGTCTGACTCTATGTCACTTTAATATGTACATATACACACATCTAAATATACAGGTACATTTACATGCACACACACACGAATATACATAAAAAGCAGATAAACTTGGTAAATAACGTGGTATATTGCTCCACGTGTAACATAATCATCAAATTAACAGCTGTGGATGTCTGCTTGGGAAATTACGATCGCTTTGCGGGATGGTACTAATTATAAGTCCCAATTACCGCGGGAAAGAACGTGTGCCAAAACGAGGCAACTTAAACGAGCGGTGCACGTGCAGCGTTGTTCGGGTACTGGCGCGTCTGTTAAGTGAAATGTACAAGCATGATGCACCAGTAATGAAATGTTGATCCAGCTTTTAGAGGGTTTCTTTCCACAAAGAAAATAAACACGCCAGACACTCGAGCCGGCGATTCTGAAATGTACACAGTCTCGGCGAGACTTGGTAGTCGGCGAGACGTTTTTCTATTGGTTGTATCAACTCCGCACAGGTTTTTACCAGTTTGGTACGTTCTCTTATTTTGCTACACATAGGTCAATACAGATGGTAGCCTGCTGTTTCAATAGAAAATGATAGTCGTATCATTTTAAACACACTTTTCGTGGACGATTTTTGTCGGTCCGAAATAAAAAAAAACCAAAAACTGACCTAATTAAATTGACATTTAGAGGTTCATTAAAAGATACAAAACCTCCACAACCCCATAACCTTTAAAAATTATATAAAATGTATCCAATACATAAAAAATATTTTTAATTGATAACTTTCTTGTACACAATTATGTATAATATTTATGGTTGCTTATAGTAAACAAATGACAAGTAAAAAGAGCAAAAATTATAACAGCAATAATAAAAACATTAAAATAGTTGTTGTTTTTTTGTAAATATATATTTGAAACATAAAATGTTCGAACTTTAATAAAATAAAAAAAATTAAAAAATAAAAATGAAAGAAAAAATTGAAAAATAAATATATTAAAAAAAATTAAAATCTTGGGCAGTAAGACGCACGCCTCCTCTATTTTTCGCAACATTCAGTTTGTGACCTCCCTCTTTCTCAAAATCGGCAATCCGCCATCTTAAATTCTAGAGATATTACGACTTGTTTAGTTGTATCGTATAACTGTCCTTTATATGTTTAATACGCACTAAATTCGAAAAAAAAAAAAAGTCTACAATAGACTTTTAAAGATAACCTCACTACTAATCCAGATAATACATTTCTGATGGAAATATAATCGACCGATGTCCTCCGGATAATGCCGAACGTTTACTCTAGCGTCGACGACATTCGTAACACTTCGGACGTCGTCATGTCAACAATAACGTCATTTACTTGTTAGATTTATGGGAAACAAAATAGATTGGATAAATGGATGGCAAAGCAGAACAAATGATGACAAAACATGGGTGCGCACCGTACCGGTATCAGGCAGTAACAAAATAGAGACACCCACTTGGCAAGGGACACTAAGAATCAATAAGTTCGCACTCAGAAAGGGACAAACAATAAGAAAAGATGGTTGCACACGCAACCTGGAATGAACTGTAAGAAAAGTGTATACATGGACCTAGCAAGGCATAGATAATATATAAAAAAGGTGTGGAATAAAATAGCAAATGTCAGCCAATAACGCAAAACGGGAATACACCCAGCAAGGAATGAATGATATGAAAAGTGTGTGCACCCAACAAGGAATAAAGGATATATAAAGGTGTGCACCCAACAAGAGACAATCATTAAGACAAGATGGGAACACATCCAGCAAGGAATGAATGATATAAAAAGGTATGCACCCAACAAGGGTTAAAATAAGAAAAGGGTGTGCACCCAACAACGGACAATCATTAAGACAAGATCGGAACACACTCGGCAAAAGACAGACTTTAAGAATAAGGAGAACACCAAACAAGCATGTGCACAGGGAATGGGAAGACAGTACGAAAATAGTGCATAGTCAGCAAGGTACACACAATAAAAATAGGTGTACTCCTAGTCAGTGTACTCATCAAGGGACAGAACAAAAAAAAAGATGTGTGCAACCACCAAAGGACAGAACAAAAAAGGTGCCACACAACAAGGGACAGGCAATAAGAAAAGGCATACACTCAACAAGGGACAGGCAATAAGAAAAGGCGTGTACACTCAACAAGGGACAGGCAATAAGAAAACGTATACACTCAACAAGGGACAGGAAATAAGAAAAGGTGTACACTCAATAAGGGACAAGCAATATTAAAAGGTGTGTACACTCAACACGGGACAGGCAATAAGAAAAGGTGTACACTCAACAAGGGACAGGTAATATGAAAAGGTGTACACTCAACAATGGACAGGCAATATAAAAAGGTGTACACTCAACAAGGGACAGGCAATAAGAAAAAGTATACACACTCAACAAGGGACAGGCAATATAAAAAGGTGTACACTCAACAAGGCACTGGCAATAAGAAAAGATGTACACTCAACAAGGGACAGGCAATATGAAGAGGTGTGTACACTCCACAAGGGACAGGCAATAAGAAAAGGTTGTACACTGAACAAGGGACAGGCAATAAGAAAAGGCTGTACACCCAACAAGGGACAGGCAATAAGAAAAGGTTGTACACTCAACAAGGGACAGGCAATATGAAAAGGTTGTACACTCAACAAGGGACAGGCAATAAGAAAAGGTTGTACACTCAACAAGGGACAGGCAATAAGAAAAGGTTGTACACCCAACAAGGGACAGGCAATAAGAGAAGATTATACACTCAACAAGGGACAGGCAATAAGAAAAGGTTGTACACTCAACAAGGGACAGGCAATAAGAAAAAACGTGTACACTCAACAAGGGACAGACAATAAGAAAAGGTTGTACACTCAACAAGGGACAGGCAATAAGAGAAGGTTGTACACTTAACAAGGGACAGGCAATAAGAGAAGGTTGTACACTCAACAAGGGACAGGCAATAAGAAAAGGCTGTACACTCAACAAGGGACAGGCAATATGAAAAGGTTGTACACTCAACAAGGGACAGGCAATAAGAAAAGGCTGTACACTCAACAAGGGACAGGCAATAAGAAAAGGTGTACACTCAACAAGGGACAGGCAATAAGAAAAGGTTGTACACTCAACAAGGGACAGGCAATAAGAAAAGGCTGTACACTCAACAAGGGACAGGCAACATGAAAAGGTGTACACTCAACAGGACAGGCAATAAGAAAAAGCGTGTACACAGCATGGGCAGACTAACAAAAAATGTTCAGTGACAGATTTGGCTATCTGAACTCTGTTTCATCAACGCATTCAGTAACAAGCATGTCTATGATTGCTAAATACATGAATATATATCTATTATAAAATTATCATGTTGTTATCTTTTTTCTTTCTTATTCTCCTGTTTTATTATCAGAGTCAAATAAAACTCCTGGATGAAAAAAAAAAATGCATTTTTAAAACCAAATAGAATAAACATCTAAACATGAAAAACCTCTTTTAGAGTATTAATTGTTGTTTTTCATTCGTTCTTAGATATGAATGTAGTAAATAAATAATAATAAAGAACAAGGAGTTCCACACTCAGAACAGCCGATCAGTACATTTTTGGTTGGTTGTATTTATTTTCGTGTTTATATCCATTTAAGGTTCAAGCACGCTGTTCTGGGCATACAGCTCATCTTCCTGAGTTGTCCGTACTGGACAGAGGTTAGTGTTAGTAATAGAGACCAAACCCGCTGCCGCCATACTAATGCGGCTACTCTTATCAATAAGCAGCAAGGATAACATATACCATAGCCTTTGATAAACCAGTTGTGGATCACTTAGCCTTGCGGAGCACTCACTCTAGGATGCCTCGACTGAGATTTGATCCCAGTACCTACCAGCCACAAGTCCGATAGGTTAACCATGGCGCTACTGGGGCCGGTGTAAATTATTGAGGTGAGGTGAAGTATTTTTTATACGTGTCCACATCCAATTTGGTTCGGACCCGCCTCCCCCGGGTCCAATGTCCTAAGACTAGGGCACCGGGCCCGGGGCAGA
>JAULBS010015157.1:0-10967 GCA_032355785.1 Symmetromphalus regularis | reverse complement strand
TTTTGACTGCCGTTTAAACATTGTAGAACCAATGGACAAACCAACCTACACAAAAAATAGGACATTTTTTTTATTTAGAAAAATATCAACATTAATGAGGTAAGTTGTTATATATTTTGTTTTTTATTCGTCAAAAACCATGTTCCAAGTAGCGCAAACAGACTATAGGTTTGGTTAGGGTCAGCCTCTAAAAGAGGGATTTTTTTGGTGGGGATTCTTAAAAATAGTTGGGCATGGTTTTTTGTGGGGAAAAGAAAGAAAGACAAAATTAAAAATTAGATTAAACAAAAATTAGATTAAAAAATTAAAACATAATTTACTCTAACCCTAAAACTGACCCAAACCTAACCCTAAAACCGACACTAACCCTCAAACTGTAAAACTGACCCTAACCTTAAAACTGACCCTAACAAAATCTAATCCTAAAACTGACCCTAACCAAACCTAACCCTAAAACTGACCCTAACCCTAAAACTGACCCTAACCAAACCTGACCCTATAACCAAATCTAACTCCAATAATCGATAATCAATAAGCATTTATTGCACTCATTTGTAGTGTATACATTTTACCTCAAGTGTTATTCTAGAAGGCTAAACTATTTCACTGAAAACATGGAAAACAATGGATATATATAGTTATGTCTATGTACACAAGTCTTCTTCATTACACTACATCACACAATATAGTTTCATACCAACACTTTTACAAATATGTCATCTTAAGAAAAATTACATGTACATAGCAAACAAATATTATTATATGCATCTAATCACTGTAGTTAAATGTTTGTTTTTATATGTTGTACTGTTGTGTTTGTATATTTGCATTCTGTTCCTGAGTTGGAATGAAATATGCAATAAGTTTATCTTATCTTACAGGAGAGTGTTTGGTTGCACTCACCTTATACTGACCCAAAAATAGAAAGCTTTTAACCTATGAAATGTGAAAAGTTTTCCTCGTTTAAAATTTTCTCTCCTGGACTGAATTTTAGATGAGGAATAGGTTGCTCTCCTTTTGTAATGTAGAAAACAGTTTAACATTTGTGTGTTTTGTTTGTAGGCAGCCACATTAAAACCATACCTGCAGGCAGTCAGGCATTCCCTAACTGCAGCCATGTGTCTACAGAACTTTGACTCGCAGATAGTTGAAAGACATAATAAACCAGAAGTTGAAGTAAAGTAAGTTTTCTCTAATCAAAACCAGACCTCATCATCTACATTGTATTCAGTGTTTTTACATGGATTTTAGTTTATAGCACCTAAATGATGCAAAATGAGTACCTAAATTATATAAATTAATATTGTATTAACTAAAGCATTGTAGAACTGCAGTAACAAACTTTACAGAGATTTGGGGGTCTGAATATTATCTCAGAATATAATGGGAAAAGTAACCAATTTCACCTCTACTATATATGGAATATAATATGAATTGGTTCATACAACAACTTACCATTTAATTATGTTTTGAAAAGAAAAACTAATTTATTAAAATATAA
The DNA here is from genome assembly GCA_032355785.1 of Symmetromphalus regularis. Lineage (NCBI taxonomy): Eukaryota > Metazoa > Mollusca > Gastropoda > Neomphalida > Neomphalidae > Symmetromphalus > Symmetromphalus regularis. Next base: position 9,466 of record JAULBS010015157.1, on the reverse strand, counting down.
AGTTCTGCATTCAACAGTTGCTGGTAGTTATCAGCAAGGTCCATGTGCTGATTTTTCTCTTCCTGAAGATGACATCAGAGGGGCCAGATTTTCCTGTGTAAAACTATGCTGCTTTTACGTGCATTAAGAGTTAGAGAACTGTTCATAAACATCAAAAATAATGCTTCAAACTATGTATCATGTGCCAAGATATACATGCATTAATGTTAATAATAGACAACTAATCTAAATAAAATAGAGGAACCAGACAATCGGTGAAAGACAAATTGTCACTCGAAATGTAAATCATTGAAACGGGTAATATGCTCTTTTTTTTCTATAACAGACTAATGACAACGTTTTTTTTCTTTCTTAAATAAACCTAAAAAACCAAAACAAACTAATACTTGTCATAGCTCTCATTATTTTTGATGTGCATGTCTACACAAATCATCAAGAAAAATATTGTTTTCTGTGAGCGACCATAACAACATATGCTTCTGTTTCAATATACCTCTATCCAGATGTGTACAGTGGACATTTTATATTGTTGCAGTGGATTTATACTTTTTTTAATGGTTTTTTTCTTTATGCAATTTTCCTTTTCCTTCTTTCAGAAGCAGTAAAGAATTGCTATTGGCCCCTATTGTCATCAGCAGAAATGAAAAAGAAAAAGTATTAATAGAAGGTTCTATAAATTCTCTGAGGATCAGTATAGCGGTTAAACAGGTTTGAATCTGATAACATATTTATATATATATCCTTGTTGAATGGTCAAAAAGATGGTGTTAAGATATTTAATGTTGAAAGGGGGTCAAAAGTAAGATCTAATAAACAAACCATGAAAATAATGTGATCAAGTAATTAATAACAAAAATGTGACAACTGAATTATTAACTGAAACATTTTAATTTTAGACATAATATTGTACTGGTTTTTAAAAATGCAAGAAACATTTTTAAAATATATGTATTTTAGTGTTACTGTCATGTTGCATTAACTTTTTAATACATCAATTTCATGATTTACAGTATTATACTATTATTATTAAAGACACAAAAATTAAATTGGTGTGCAGATAGCATGTCTGGCTCCCTAATGATCCATACTCCACTTTATTCAGTCTGTATAATTACATAGATGCAGGCCTGAACAAATTACACAAACAATCGTTTCATTCGTGTGTTGGTTATGCAAATTTATTTTGCATAACTGATTTACCGTTCGTGTAAAATTTGCAAAATAAAGTTTCTGTCATCTTTTCTTGAAGTACAACTTGACTGATTTCCGACATGTATAATTATAATTACATGTAGTTAGAATAGTTTATGTTGGGAAATGTAATGTATTCTCTATAATAAATGTTAGTCGGAAATCTTTGGCTGATTATGGAGAATGATCAAATATCATACAAGGTTTTCATGCAACAAATTAAAATTTTGAGAATCACATGTAATAAGTAAAATATGATTTGTATACTGCAAATGTATATTACAGTTCTTTTTTACTTCAAAGTGACAATGGCTTTATTTATTAAAACTAATTTTATAGTTTTTTTCTCATTTTTAAAAAAACAGTTATGCAAATTGAAGAAGTATATGCAAATTGTTTTGGGATAACACATTTTCTGGTTCTGCAGATTTTGAATTTGTGCTGGCGTGTAGATGCATTTTCAAATAAAAATAAAAATCAGAAAGAACTGCTCTTCAATAAACGTTATACTTGTAGGGTCATGTACATTTCATTTTTTTTTCCAGCTTTTTTCTCTCCACCTATTGCTTATTAATAATATTATGTATATGTAAAAAATATTTGGGTCTTTCAAATATTAAATAAATTAAGTTATAAATTTAGAGTATTGATGGATTTTTTTTTATACTTCCAGGCAGATGAAATAGAAAAGATTTTATGTCACAAGTTCATGAGATTCATGATGATGAGAGCCGAGAGTTTTGTTGTGCTGCGACGTAAACCTGTGGAGGTAAGTACTTGCTGGTTACAAAATCTGAAGTAAATTTTAAATTTAATTATTGTTTTTGCATAAAGAAATTTAAAGATAAACTTTGTATCTACATAATTGTGACATCAATTAAAAAAATTGGTTCTGTTCTTGTGTATGGAAACCTGTAAAACAATTATGAATTGCAAACCTGTTTTCATTTTCAGGGTTATGATATTAGTTTCCTGATTACAAACTTCCATGCAGAACAAATGTACAAACACAAGCTAGTTGATTTTATCATCCACTTTATGGAAGAGATCGACAAAGAAATCAGTGAAATGAAGTTAGCTGTTAATTCGCGAGCTAGAATAAGTGCAGAAGAATTTTTGAAGCATTTTTAGTTTATCAAACACAAGTAATGAAATTTTCATGTAAGTATATGCATGGGATACAAATTTGTAGGGAAAACATTTTTAGGCTTAGTTGATGAGTGAGCCACTAAACCTATACTGTAAAATACTTTATTTTTGTGGAGACTTAATTTTCGCGATATTCGCACATATTTCACACGAAATTAAGAACCCGCGAAAAATTAAACCTGACTAAACTTGTGGTCTGACTTTCAAGTTTGTGATACTATCAATCAACAATCGCGCTTCAAAGCGTAGATAATGATAACTAGTAAAAAAATTTTTTTTAAATCACACCATGCAATTTTATGTTCTTGTTTAATGTTGAGTGTGTTATAACTTAAGTTTGATAATTTTTTAAAACTAAATTACTTGTTTTATTTTAAGTTTTATTGTAAACTTGTGCTTTGGCTGCCATCTTTGTTTTATTTGAATATCTGAATCCGGTGATTACTAATTATTGTGACCGCTGAAATTTTAGTTTCACTGTATATGCAGAATGTGCGGCTGGAAGGACGGGCAAGGATTAAACATAATGGACTAATAAAACTTATATTTTGCTTTTCTATTACAGACAGACAGATATTTTATTAGTCTGACCTTAAGTAAAATTTAAAATACAGATATAAAAGTACACAAGCCATTCCTTACAGGAACTACGAGAGACTATCAAATTTTAAAATATAAACCTAATTATTACATGAATAATAATTGTAAAACGATGTTAAATGTTTGTTCCTTTCTTTCCGGAATAATATTTCACGAGTGCAAAGTTATATTTACACCGCCCATGTGACTTAATGGACGACACTATTGTATGGTGTATGTCATTTGCGTTTTGACATGTTCACCAAAGTAATGGGTTCGATTTTTAAAAATATGAATTGGCCAGCAATTTACTAATTTGTATACGGTACTTGAAAAAAAAGTTTTTTTAATCAAGGATGAATGAAATATTAATTCTGCGAACATAACAATTTATCTTTAGTGCGAAAATTACACCCCTCAAAAGTAAAGTATTTTACAGTACATACAATTATTGAACAGACCTGTAAGGGTCTTTCAGTGTAAATATCTTGTGTTACATTTCTGTAAATGTTTGATGAATTTTAAAATAATTTCATATGGTAGTTTGGGTTAATGGTTCCATATTAATAAAACAAAATTAATCTAATTATTTTTAGTCAAAAAAGTAACTTCCAAATTTCTGTAAAATTTTAAGTTACTGACTGTGATATCACTGGATTAGAATTTTTGATTAAAACAAAATTTTCTATTATTTTAATAAAATTCTCCATAGCAGGTGTTAAAGTAGTTTAGTTCAATGTACAGCATTGTTATTACAAATGTTATTTTTAGATTTTTTCGTCTTATTGCAGAAAGATGTCATCTATGCTTAAATGTGAAAGTGACTATCCACATGTTGGTACAGTGTAGATTGCTTTCATGTCCTTGTCTCATGGATAACAATCTCCAGACATGAATTGTTTGTAATAGAAGTACACATTCTTACCACTGTACCGTCAGCTGGATGAACAAATCTGTTATTTAGCTTTCAACTTATAATGTTGACTTATTTCTTCTCTTTACAAGATAGTGAACAACATGTGATCAAGATAACATCCAACCACATCAGAGACTTGTCTGTATTAATTAATTTAATGTGGAGTAGCCAAGCTAAAAGCTTTATTGGGCACTTATTAGCATTATTATGTCATATCTTTACCCCAAATTAATGGTAAATCTCAAGTAATATTGGTGATATTTTGCTTATTAACACTTTTCATCTCGTTTTTCAGGAAGAATATTTGTACAGGAATAAATTATCTTTTTTTAATTATTATAATAGTATTCTCTTTTCTTTTTTGTTGAAAAATGTATTTTAGGAATATGTTTATAAAATCTATAACTATAAGAACAATAGAACTTGTTTATTTTTTAAAATAAGTTAAAATTAGCCATGTTAATTGTTTTAAAGGAATTGGGGGCATTAAATTCTCCAGCCACTGGTAATAATTATGTCTTTGTATGTCCAAGTCATGTAGTATGTTGTACATAATGTCATGATGAAAATATGCAAATATATTGTCTATAACAATGTTTAGGGCAGGTATTGAGTGAATGCTCAGACTGGGTCCCATGCTTGAATATCTTAAAGGATAATGTGAACCTTTTCCAGCATTGTAGATGCCTTGTTAATAAAACCTTTTCCAGCATTGTAGATGCCTTGTTAATAAAACCTTTTCATTTTGGAATTTTTAATATTAAGCAAATTATCAGTAATGGAAATGGAACAGATGTTTAACAAACCTGAATATAAACTAAAATTGTGAAGTACTTGGAATATTGCAAATTTGTGCTTCTTATTTTAAAGGGAATCTTATGGGTTTTACTCTTCCAAATACATATAGTCCAGTTTGTTTTGCTTGTCAAAGTATCTGTAGCATTCAGACACTTTGATACAGATACATTAAATTTGCCATGGAAAACAAATATAGATTTAAATTATATCTGTTAACTAATGTTTTTTGTACATTTTAGACAAAGAACATACAATTTTGTCTTTATAACATGATTTCTGTCAACAAACATGGGAACCTATTTCTACTGCAGATAGTCATACTGCATATATGTGCTAGGTAGCTTCTATACAATCTGTCACGTGAATTATTTTTTTACAGGCCATATATCACCTACTGTACAGATCAGTAATAAATATACTGGACAAAGACTGTTTGTGTAATTCTTATAGTTACATTATGCTAGCCAATATATTTTGGTAATCAGACATGACAAGTGCTTCATGACATACCTCAACCATTCAGCCTCCGTCCACATATAAAAATCAGCTTAAATGTTTTAAAAGAATAGGATGAATCAAGCTTGAACCATCAAGTGACCAAATTGGGCCAGGCTACTGCTATTTTCGAACTTAGGAGATAAAGCTTTCTCTAACGTGGTTGATTTAAATAACACAAGAATTAACTGCTATTAAAGCCAAAATTGATTCAATTAAAAGGCCCAAGTATGTCACATATAAATGCTAGTGACAAATCTAGATTTAACAAACTAAGAGGCATGTTATGGAGGTATACATCATTTCAGTCTCTATTGTGTATACCTGGTGTTTAAACAACACGTAACATTACAAAGCACTCTTTATAAATTATACATCAAAATTGATTTAGTGAGTTTTCTTCTTTTGAAATTAGGAGCGGGATCTAGCTTAAACGGTAGCGTGTCTGCCAATGAACCAGTTGGTCGTGAGATTGATCCTTCTCAGTTGACCCATATGCAGTTTGGGTTATTTTCCATTCCAATCAGTGGTCCACAACTGGTTTATCAACAGCAGTGGTATGTGCTGTCTGTGAGACGGTGCATATAAAATATCCCTTGCTGCTTATCAGAAGGAGTAGCCTATGTGGTGGCAGAGGGTTTCCACTAAAAGACGTCAGAATGACCATATGTATGACGTCCAATAGCCGAATTTATGCTAAAAATCAATGTGTTCTAGAAGCATTGTTAAATAAAACAAACTTTACTTTCTTTTGAAATACTGAAATAACTTGTTTATCATTAGAGAATAATCTATCGTAAGTCAGTTACAAAAAAGTAAAGTTTGTTATATTTAATAACGCCTCTAGAGCACATTGATTTTTAATCTTATTAGCAGTTATTGGATGTCGATCATATGGTCAATCTGACATGTATTTAGAGGAAACCCGCTGCCGCCACATTGGCTACTCTTTGCGATAAGCAGCAAGGGGTCTTTTATATGCACCGTTCCATAGACAGGACATACCATGGCCTTTGATGGACCACTGGTTGGAAAGGAAAATAGCAGAAACTGCAAATGTGTCCACTGAGAAGGATCGATCCGAAGACAGACCGGTTCACAGGCGGACACACTACCGTCTGAGCTACATCCCACTCCTCAGTTACGGATGCTGCTGCAGAATTGAGTTCCCATTTAGTTCAACATTTGTTTAGATATTGAATACACATATTTTTGAAAAATACCTTTATTAATTCATTAAACCATACAACACTTTCAGATGTGTGTACAATTCTAATTTATTTCATGCATTACATCCTACTGAAAAATGCAAGTATTACAATTACAGTAAACACACGTATAATAAAGTAATTTTTATAAAAAAAACGTGTTCACTAAATTATCTAAGTACATGTACTACTGATTTTACTGATAAATAACAGCAAACATCAACTAAAATGTAGGGATGTTTTACTATTATTTACCTAATATGCAAATGAAAGAATTTACTAGATATACCAATACTATCTAATGAGTAAATAAATGTATATAGATTCTATTGACAAACTATTGTTTATACTCTGGATTAGACTTTCTCTAATGTAAGAATTCAATTTAGACTAATTATGAAATCAATCTGAAAAGATTTCTCCATTAGACAGCTTTTTATATGTTAAGTAGATTACATAACATTTTCTTCAGCTATTGATAACAAGATTAAAAGTGATAATGTAAGCAACTTATTTACTTTGTATGTTTTAAGGTGCAAGATGTACTGACAATCGAACCTCTTATTAACTGATATTGTTCAGTGAACTCAGTTGTGTCAGTAGATGATAAATTATTAAACTGCTTATATCACCATTTTAAAAAGAAAATGCAAATTAATTTCTTGAAAGCAAGTTCTCAAAACATTCTATGTAAATTCTACATAATTATTACAAAATATTCACACAATAAAATGCAGTTTCTTATAACCAATATTTATAGTAAAGCATCACACATGAAGATAAGGCACGTCTATGACAAATGTATTTTTTTTAAATCACTCAAAAATTACATATTTTATAATGAACTAAATAGCATTTACAGTCAATTTTATGATATATAATATCTACAAAGATGTAGATCCAATTTGTTAACATTAACTGTTATGCTGAAACGATAAAAACTATTAACCAAACTAGATCCACGCAATGTATGGAATGATGGAGGGATAACCAAACACCAGGTTATCACATTCAGGTTTAAGTAAATTGAGTGCACACCACTATATTTCTTCGAGTCCACTACTTTACCTAAATAACGTTAGCTGCATGATTTAACCAAGTACATTGTTCGTACCACATTTCCTTAATACAGATAATAATTAATCAAGACACATTTCATGAAGAGGCTCAACCAAGCACGTTAAACAGTACACAGAACAGATCTGAAAAAAACACCTATTAAACATGTTCAGAATAATTTGTAGAAAATTTTACCAAGTTCCATCAGTGCTGCCAAATGTTTGTTAATCAGGAGCACAATGGCACTTAATAAATATTTCAGATCAAACTACTAAAAGCCCTTTTCCAAGTGTCCAAGTCCATTGTCAAGCAAATTTTTATAGCACCACTTAGTTCAGATACCATCACAGGACAGGATTTCAGACTTTAAAAGATTTTTCTTTCTTAGAATATATTTATGAAATAAATTTTCAAAGACAATTTTCTATCATACAACACAGTCATACAATATAAAGATTTTTGTGGAGATCAAAATAATATGAATTATCTACAAGCTTTCTCGGCTATTGTGAATAATAAAATGACAACATGCAAAAAGTGAATACAAAAGGTTTTTATTTAATTTATATTGCACTTGTGAAAATTAAAATGTAGTGTAATGGTGAGAGTAATCACTTGATTGAAAGGGTTCAAACTACACATAGGGATTTAGATTAAAGCTGCAATCTTGGGAATATTTTAAATATTTAACCTTTTAAAAACGTTCCAGATTTGTTTTCATGAACTGATTTGTTTCATCTAGTTCACACACAAATTCACTTGTTTAGCCATTTTTACTTAGGTGTGTCCCACTTCTCTGTTACTTCAACTGTGCCTGCATAGACCTCCCCAGTAATACGGCATGTAATAACTTACTTTCCATGTCAATATTAATAGCAATAGAAGGTTATTCACAATTAAGTTTTTCTTTATATACAATATATGCAGGTAGGAGGGTTGTCAAGGCCACTATACAAATTTAAATATCCAAATATCAACTGATATCCAGAAATCAACATTTTAACTGCACTGATAAAATGGGCATTTTAAACAAATAGGAAAATGTTTATAATTATGTTTGACTCCTAACAGAAGAAAGAAAAGCATTTCTTGTTAACATAAATACCATTAACCAGAGCTGTCAACCTGTGACAATTTAAAGGCATGAGAAAAATAAAAGTCTGGGTCCAGGGTGAAACGGTGTGTTTAAGCCCAAAGTGGAAATCTCTGGAAGCCAGCAGCCAATTGCTGATTATGTAACAAAAACAGAGGACTGTTCAGCATCAAAAATGTGGGCAAGTGCAATGTTAAACCAAATAAATCAGTAGCACTTGCAAATGGCTAGCTGGTACTGAACAAAGGGTAGGTTCGATATGCTGTACTAGTACATAAAAAAAAACAGAAAACCCTACATAATCGGCACATAATGCTATTCAGCTCTAAAATACAAACAAATGATGGTTATATATATTATATATATATATATTATTATTAAAAAAAAAAGTCTTGACATTATAGTAGCATTGCATGAGAGCATATCTTTGTTACAAATATGTGAGTTTCACTCCTAATGCGTGAGAGTTGACCGGTAGTTAATAAAATATATAATTGCAGCCCTCTTCCTTAACATTTTTGTGTAGGAGCCAGATGGCGCCTGGTTTAATTTTTTAGGCACCAAAAAAGATATTTAGGATCCACATTTTGTGTGTGCCTGTCTGTCGGCCATCTCTTTGACAGTGGTATACGCAGTATTAAATTTTATTGTAAAATCGTCGTGGGTACGTATAGATTGTTTGGCACGCTGCGTATCAATGTCCTGAACTATCTAAGCACACATCACAGCACCGATGCAAATGTATTTTGCATAACCGATTTAAAGTTCGTGTAGAATTTTCTAAATACGGTTTCTATATATTTTTTTCTCGTTGTACAAGCAACTAAGGTCTGCACAAATTGTGCGAACGATCGTTTCGTTCGCATGGAGATCCCGCAGACCCGTCCTTGCATAACCCATATTTGGTTTGCACAAATTTGTTACAGTTGTCGCCATTTGCACTGCATATTTCCCTCGATCGTTTCCGACGGACCGTAT
>JAULBS010015148.1:0-10967 GCA_032355785.1 Symmetromphalus regularis | reverse complement strand
GTATACTGGCCCAGTGGTTTGAAATGTTGCTTCTATTACTTTCATTAAGAAATGTTACTATGGTCGTCAATGGGATTATATTTCGTCTAGTGATTCCTGAATATATTGGCTCAAATAGAATATTTTCTCGGCCATATTTAATTTCAAGATGGCGGCCACCAGGAGGCGTTATCTTTTTGGGGGGTGGGGAAGGGGGGAGGAGGGGGTCTATTTTAGAAAATGATCCATAGGTATCATAGTACCACTGTTGGAAGTTTGATACTTTTCTGAAGAAGTGCATAATTCTAGCCAAAATCTAACCTTAACATATCTACTACTACGTTAATCCACGTTAATCACCTGTTGCCATTAGCAACCATACGTTTCTAGCTCCGGTCGCCATTTTGAGATAAGAGAAAAAGTTTAAAATAACGCAGACGTTTAGGTGAGAAGCGTGTTCTCATTGACTTATTTATTAAACGTCGTGTGAAAGTGTGACGTTGGCTGCAAATCATAGGGGAGGCGGTAACGCCGATGCCGACGCCGACTGACGGGGCTGCTAATTATATTTTTCACTACGTCAGTCTCGCACAGCTTGTGAATGAAACAGAACGGTGATCGTCTTTTCGTCACGTCACGGGGCATTATCGTTTTTAAACGCGTACTCCCACGGATCCTTGACATAATTAATTTCCATACTTAATTAATTTTAAATATAAAGATTTGATTTGTCAATAAAAATACGTCATTTAACTACTTACATAACCACAGCATCTTGCTTAATATCAATATTTTAAAAATAATAATGAATTATGCTCACGGACAAATAAATCGAAACAATAAGTAGTTTTTTTCGCTGAAGGAGGTGTGACGTATATATTTCGAGTCTCGTGACAGGTATTCTCCCACCATTAGCCGTTCTTTTGAAACGTCTGAATATTTGTGTAGCCGCAAAACATTTATTGAAATCTTAAAATTTGAAGAATTCAAATTTTTAAATGTAAAAAAACTTCCATCGATTCGGCATGGAATTTCCTATACAATGGTTCAGTTAAAACGTCTCACGTGATATGAAAGTGAGATCTGGTATCACAAATGCATGTAAGTTTCATTCGTAATTAATATTTAGACCACAACGCCCGTTAAATTCCGTGGGACTATGCCTTTAAGGCAATTATTTTCCAGTTGAACAAACTGTTGCTTCGAAGAGCCATTTCTCGTGACGCACAGTATAATGTACTTTTATACGTATGTAATTTAGATGGTCGTAGATCACGACTGCCAGGCGCTAATTCAGTGATAATGTTCCAGCCAGTGGTCCACAATGGTTATCAAAGGCAGTAGTAAGTGATGTTTTGTCTGTGAAAAGATATTTCGCTACTAATCGGAAATACTAGCTTATGTGACGGATCAGGCGCGGATCCAGGATTTCTGAAAGGGGGGTCTAAAAGTGGATTTCTGAAAGGGGGGTCTAAAAGTAGATTTCTGAAAGGGGGTTGGGTCCAAAAGTGATGAGTGAATAGAAAAGGTGAAAAACTGGTTAAAAAAGGTAAAAAAAATAATAAAAAAATAAAAACATGGAGAAAAGAGGGGTCAAAACCCCCTGGACACCATTCTGGGTCCGCTACTGCGTTAGAGAGTTCCTCTGACGGTCATAAGTTAGCAGATACCATGTGTTTGATACATAGCTTCTGACTCCTAACCCCATCCCCAAAAATATAAAAACATAATAGTATTATTAATAATAAAATAATAATAATATAATGAAAATATATATAAAAAACAAATAACAAATATAAAATCTAAATACATACATAAATAAATAAATAAAAATAATAATAATAATAAAACAGTAGCGGACTCAGAAGGGGGTCAAGGGGTCCGGACACCCCCCCCCCCCCGTTTTCTAGATTATTTATTTTGATATATATTTTCCGAGTGGAAAGACCATTTTTCCCTAAGCTCAATTCACCCATCACATATGGATCCCACCACCACCACCCACTCCTTTCAGAAATCAAAATAAATAATAAAATAAAAAATAAAATTAAAATAACCATGAAACAACTACAACAAAAGAACAATGTCTTGGGGTGTCGTTAAACAAACAATCCTTTTCCGCTGGCCTAGCTCACGACGACTGGCATATTTAACAGCTTTGTTTTGAGTGGGCATGTTAAAACAACGACACTTTACTTCACGCACATCATTCTCCAAATAGAGATAGGCTATAAACGCCGCATCCCGTACTATCATTTAATGACCGTCAAACGCGTTACGTCTTCAATTATGTATAACAGTTTGCCAACAGCAGTTTCAAAGTGCATAGCCGTCAATGTGTTTTTTTCATTTTGTTCTCTTATCATTGAACGTTCTTAGATACAGTATTCAGATACCAGGCCCCTGGGACGGATTTTAAAAGTGGAGGGGTGGCTAACTTTTATGTGTGTATAAAATGTGTTTCAAAACCGCAAATAAATATCGAAAATTAAAATTTGCGAATAAAGTGGTCGGACTGACCCACTAGCCCCTCCCCAACCCCCCCCCCCCGGCGCCCACGGGCCTGAATACTATTAAGTGAAGAAAACACATTTAAATTCAGTCTTTTTTTTAAAACTGTTGGTTAAATAAAGTGGCAATTATGTTTAATTCATTTGTAAATAAAACATGTCAAAAATGTAGGATCTATGTAGCCTAGTTATTCACGACCCAGTAGTGGATCCAGGTGAGGAGACCAGTGGGTCCACACCCACCTTTTTTCGTTTTTATTTATTTTTATTTTAGTTTTATTTTTTTCGAGTGGAAGGACTTGGATGTTTTTCTGTACCTAGTCCTATTCACTCATCACATTTAGACCCCCTCCACAATTCCAGAAATCCTGCATTCACAAGGTTCCATATTTTCTTGCCCACTGGACAGGGTTATCCATCTTTTGCACGGTGCTAGAAAATCTGTCTGACCCTAGGGCTAGATAAATCTGTCCCACCCGTGGGTTAGACGATTTCTACATACGCCTTTCCGGCGAACTAATAACGGAACTACTTTTAAGGATACAAATATCTGTTTTCTTTGTTGTAAATATATTCAGGGATTGAAATACAAATTTAAATTAAATTAATAATAACATATTTATTTTAATTAATATTGAACAAATTAAATCAAATTAAAATGAAATGCCTATACTAAATATGACGTCATTATACGTTGTAAAAGTGTAAATGACGTCATTAAAACAAGGAAAAGTACAATGTTATGTTATGAGGAATACATTTTTATTTTTTTTAGTTTTAAAAGTTTTGCTTTTACAAATTAAGTGGGCAAGGAAAAGAATCAATCACCGTTTGTGATGTATAGACAAGGCAATTCCAACCCGAGGGAGAAACTGTTTTTGTAAAGGCCTCGGTAAACCTCGGCCCTCACAAGCACATTTTCTCCTTTTGGTTGGAATTGCCTTGTCTATACCTCACGCCGGTGATAGATTCTATTAGTCTATACCTCACGCCGGTGATAGATTCTATTACTCTATACCTCACGCCGGTGATAGATTCTATTAGTACAACCAAACAACCAAAATGTTTATCCTATGGAATCTGCTGTAGATTTTGTGTATAATAATATAAATCTGGTGTAACAATAAAACCAAGAAATTTTCACTAAAAGGATAATAAAAAAACCTTTCAATCGCATTGGTCATTTCGACTTCAAATCCTTTAAAAAAATGTTTTGATATAATTAGTACGAAAACCTTTGTAACAGACAACCCTCTGACAATGAAGTCGTAAAATTCGCCGACACCGTGCACAAAGAACAATTTAATTTCATCCAAGCTGTTTTATGAATTCAATCATTATATTACAGTTGAGGACGGGTTTTCCGTGACTGTCTATCATCCATCTCCTATCTCGATCATCACACTTTTCTAATCATCCCGATCTAATCATCACATGACAGCTAATCTGCGGGAGATTAGGCGACAGCTCCAGCGCCCTCCATCGATCGTGGACAAAATGGAGAATAAACAGAGCATTATGTCATAATATCGCAGATTAATGTCAGACGTGTTTTCTTTCTCACTTCCTCTGTAAAGAGTTGCTTCGCAAAACACACAACAGGGTTCATCCGCTTTTGAGGACTTGTTAGGACTTGTTTATATCACAACAGCGCGTCCACTTGTCCACTTGTTTGTCCGGCCTTCGCTGGTTTAAGCCGCTTTGAAACGCGGCATGCTGTATGCGGCAGTGGTGTAATAAATAAGTAAATAAATGTGGCAGTTGGGAATTAATAATAATAATAATGAATAAAAATAAACGAAGGAACAGACGAAGGAAGGAAGAAAGTAAGGGAGGAAGGAAGGAAAGTAGAGAGGAAGGAGGGAGGGAGGGAGGAACGAAGGAAGGAAGGAAGGAACGAACGAGCGAACGAGTTACCCAGCCAGCTAGCCAACCACAGTGCCGGAGAAGCCGGTTTCAAAGACAATGGGTAAAAGGGTTTGGTGGGGGGCTTTTTTGCGACAATAGGTGCCCTAATATATATGCGTTAGTATCCATTTTCACAGGTTTGGGGTTCACATGTAGTCATAATAATGATTTATTTGAATTATTTGTTCCATGTAACTTATGTTATTTAGTTAATACGTCCAGCTCCTAAAGCTATTAAGGATTTGCAAGTGGTACATTTATTTAGTACGCTAAACGCCCTTCAAATAGCTGCTGGCTCCTCTATCCAGTCTTGTCCCCACCCCATTTTTTTTTAGATGGCTGCACTGGCCCAGAACCAAACAACAAACAAAAAAAAACAAAAAAAATGGCCGCTCTCTGGACACAGAATGCTTGTTACGGTCATGTACTCTGGTTTGGCTGGGTTTTCCAGGACTTGTAAGTATACTCCTCAAAAAAAAAAGAAAAAAAAAAGAAGAAAGAACTATTAATGTTAATATCAACTATTAGAGCGAACATATGTTTTGACGACAGACATCCTAGTAAATAACGTTCAGGTCTGTTTATCGTCTGGGACATGATAGAGAGACGTGTGCGTCAACGTCAAAGACCGCCAACCACGTTAGCGGAGCTTGGCCAGGCACTGCAAGACGAGTGGAACTGACTCCCTCAAATGGACATTGGGAGACTCATACACAGTATGCCTCGTCGACTGAATGAATGTCTGACACATCCTCATGGTACCATCCACTACTGATAAAGTAAAGTTTCGTTTTATTTAACGACGCCTCTAGAGCACATTGATTTGTATCTTATCATCGGCTATTGGACGTCAATCGTATGGTCATTCTGAGATATGTCTTTTAAAGGAATCCCGCTGCCGCCACATATCCTACTCCTTCCGATAAGCAGCAAGGGATCTTTTACATGCACCGTCCCACACACAGGACAGCACATACCAAGATCTTTGGCGGGCATAAAACCTACTGTAATACTGAACTACTGGTTGTAATGTTTGTCCAATTATTTCACTATTATCATATAACCATTCCCCGTTGCTAATATCAGGCGCGTATACAGAATTTCTCAAAGGAGGGAGGGTGTCCAAATGTGATGGGTCAACAAGACTGGGGGAAAATGGTTAATTTCCACGTCCTTCCACTTGGAAAATATATTTTAAAAATATGTTTTTGAAAATACGAGAAGGGGGTGGAATCCAGACACCTTGGACACCCTCTGGATCCGCTACTGAATATACCTTATAATTTTGGCAATTGTAAATTCTTATTAGAGTTCCCCTACTTTTTTTGTAGAGTATACAAAACAAGATCCGCGATTACGTTTCCGGAAAACAATCGATTATATATTTTAAAAACAAACAAACATTTGCAATTGCGGATCCAGTGGGGGGAAGAGGGGGGTCAAGAACCCCACCCCTTTTTCTCGATTTTTTTTAATCCTTTCCCGAATGGAAGGACGTGAAAATTAACAATTTTTTCCCATTTCTATTCACTCTTCACTTTTGGAACCCCCCACTTTCAGAAATCCATATTAAAAGCCCACCCCACCCCCTACATCCGCGCCTGATGTGAGTTGGTGTTAAACAAACGGTTCCTTTTTTTCTTTTTTTTTTAAATACATATGTTGAAAGACAAGGATTTAGCTAGTGCCGTTTTATCAAGATTGTATTTAATAATATGACAAGTTGTATCGGTCCATTCATCACGCGCGGACCTCGAGGCTCTGTAACGATCCATCACGGAGACAGGGTAAGCACGGGATGAAATCACAATGCGTTATGTATAATCCTGAACATCTCGCTTAACAGATTTGAAAACATCTTCATAAAAATCACATCAAGTACAGATGTGCTCAGGTGACGTTAAAGGCATACTCCCACGGAATTTAAAGGTTTTTTGTGTTCTAAGTATTTAATTACGAATGAAACTTTACATGCATTTGTGATACTAGATCTCGTTTTCATATCACGCAAGACGTTTTAACTGAACCATGGTATAGGGAAGTCCATGTTGAGTTTATGGTGTATGATTTATTTGTCCGTGAACATAATTGATTATTATTTTTTAAATATTGATAATAAACGAGATGCGGAGGTTATGTAAGTATTTGAATGAAGTATTTTTATGGACAAATCAAATGTTTACATTTAAAATTAATTCTTTGTTTGGAAATTAATTAGGTCAAGGATCCGTGGGAGTATGCGTTTAAACAATATTTTCCTTTCCTTTCTTCAAGTACGACGCGTGTTCAGAAGGGCGAGCGCTCGCGAGCGATTCGACTGGTTACGTTTGTTATAAACACTAAACATCTTAAATACAGATAATATAATTTAATGAAAAGACGAATATAAATAGGGTTTTTTCTCTAGTATATCTCGCTAGTATATAATTTTGTGTATCTATAGTAACAGTTGATGTTCTGATCTTTAAATTACTTGACGTGGCAGAGTAGTAATGTGACGCCTTCACTGAACTATTTAGGCGTGCCTTCCCCTTCCCAGCGACCCTCCCCAGTAGCGGATCCAGAGGAGAGAGGGGTGTCCAGGGGGTCTTATTAAAACATTTTTACATATATTTTCTGAGTGGAAGGAGGTGAAAATTAATTATTTTTCCTCTGTCCTATTTACCCATCATATTTTGACCCCCCTTTTCAAAAATCCTGCTCCGCGCCTGAACTCCCACCCTGATAGTGTTTCTGAGAACCAGAGGCTCCATCCCGGACACGTTATTTCTTTTTGTAGACACCACTTTCTCCAACCATTGGTCCACAACTGAATTATCAAAGACCGTGGTATATGCTATCCTGCCTATCTGAAAGAGTATAATAAAAGATCCCCAGCTGAAATTATAAACAGTAGCCTATGTGGTGGTAGCGGGTTTCCTATAAAGACCATGACTCACAAAACACTGCCTGTCTGACATCTAATAGCCGCTGAATAAATAAATAATATTCTGGGGTGTCGTTAAACAACCAATCCTTTCCTTTCTTTTCTTGTAGATCGCCTAATAACCGTCGATTACAACAGTGCGTCACGGTGTCGTTAAACAAACAGTTCCCTTGTTTTCTTTCTATTTAATGTTTACAAGCGACTACTTGTCCACGTTTTCGAGTCACGGTGTCGTTAAACAAATAGATCTCTTATTTTCTTTCTATTTAATGTTTACAGGCGACTACTTGTCCATGTTTTCGCGTCACATTGTCGTTAAACAAATATATCCCTTGTTTTCTTTCTATTTAATGTTTACAGGCGACTACTTGTCCATGTTTTCGCGTCACAGTGTCGTTAAACAAATATATCCCTTGTTTTCTTTCTATTTAATGTTTACAAGCAACTACTTGTCCACGTTGTCGCGTCAAGGTGTCGTTAAACAAATAGACCTCTCGTTTTCTTTCTATTTAATGTTTACAAGCGACTACTTGTCCACGTTTTCGCGTCAAGGTGTCGTTAAACAAATAGATCTCTTGTTTTCTTTCTATTTAATGTTTACAAGCGAATACATGTCCACGTTTTCGCGTCAAGGTGTCGTTAAAAAAATATATCTCTTCTTTTCTTTCTATTTAATGTTTACAGGCGACTACTTGTCCACGTTTTCGCGACATGGTGTCGTTAAACAAATAGATCCCTTGTTTTCTTTCTATTTAATGTTTACAAGCGACTACTTGTCCACGTTTTCGCGTCACGGTCTCGTTAAACAAATAGATCTCGTTTTCTTTCTATTTAATGTTTACAAGCGACTACATATGTGTGTATGTATGTTTGTGTTTTCGCGTGAAGGTGTCGTTAAACAAATAGATCTCTCGTTTTCTTTCTATTTAATGTTTACAAGCGACCACTTGTCCACGTTTTCGCGTCGTATGCGCGGTCACGGAAAAGGCTCTTCTAGTCGATGTTTTGTCTTAAGTGACTAGGGAGCATTAAGTGTATTTTGTTTGAAGATTACGGTTTTGTTTCGGGCCGGTAGTTAATCAATAGGACTAACAAACCGCAGACATTCAACACAAAAACACAGTCGCTTGCAGCGAGTTTAATTTTGTAAAAACCATGAAGACGATGAATATCATTTCATATTAATATGTCCTACATTCCCTTATTTAGATGAAAATATATTAAATTATATTACAGTCGTAACAATGACCAATACCAGTATACTTAAACCGTATGTCTTCAGATTTATGCAATTAATGAGAAATAAAAATACAAAAAACCTCATTAATATTAGTAATTTAGTATTAAAAAAACAATATTAAAAAATTAAAATTATTATAATTATGGTTTTTTTGGGGGGACGGGGGTCTTGTAATTTAAACAGTCAATGACAATTTGATGTAATTATTTAATATAATACACTGTATCACCTTTCTCTTTAATGTCGAAATTATCTCTGCAATTAACTTCAGTTTTTAAAATTTCTAACATGAACACTTCAGTGATAAAAAAGAAGTAAATAAAAATTAAATTAAGGAAAAAAAAGGAGAAAAATATATGAATGTATATGTGAGTGTGTGCGGTCACGTGTGAGAGAGTGCGTTACAGATTGCGTGTGTAGTACTGCGTGTATGTGTGTGCGTTTGTGTGTATGTCTATGTGTGTGTGTTTGAGTGTGTGTGTTTGTGTGTGTATGTTTTTGTGTGTTTTGTGTATGTGTGTGTATGTGTATGTGTTTGAGTGTGTGTATGTGTGTGTTTATGTGTATGAGAGTGTGTTTGTGTGTATATGTTTTTGTGTGTGTATGTATGTGTTTGTGTGTATGTGTGTGCTTGTGTGAGTGAGAGAGAGAGAGAGAGAGAGAGCGTGAGTGTGTTTGAGAGTGTGTGAAAATGTGAGTATGTTTGTGTATATGTTTGTGTGTGTTTTTTGTGTTTGTGAGTGTGTGTGTTTGTATGTGTTTGTATGTGCACGCGTATCTGTGTGTGTGTGCGCGCTTGTATGTTACAGTGTGTGTGTGTGTCGTGTGTGTGCATGCGCGTGTGAGTGCCTGCGTGCTAGTGTATATGTGAAAGGAACATAACTATGTAACAGAACAAGTTCCTAGCATATCCAAAGTATGTGAAAGAAAATGTGGGTGTAGAGGAATTTCCGATTCTCCTTTAAATAGCAATAGTTGATTATAATCTATTTATAAACCACACAACAGCATTTGCTATGAATAAATTATTACATGATAAATTAACATTAATTTGTGCTTATCATAATATATTCATAAGGACAACGTACTTGAACCTTAATTGGATGTAAACATGAAGTAATCTCTCATAAATTATATATTTGTAAAACTTATGAACAAAACAGACAGACTAGCCATTATGCCATATTTGTTTTAACGGCACCTCTATAGCAGATTGATTTGCTAATTATCGGCTACTGGATGTCAACAATTGGGTAATTTTGACATGTACTAAAGCGTTATCCAACCTCCAACGGGTTTCGAACCACAGTCTTCAGCTTCAGTAAAGTTTGCTTTATTTATGACGCCTCTAGAGCACATTGATTTTTATCTTATCATCGGCTATTCGACGTCAATCATATGGTCATTCTGACATATTTATTTAGAGGAAACACACTGCCCCACATAGGCTACTCTTTTCCGATAAGCAGCAAGCGGTCTGTTACACGCACCGTCCCACAGACAGGACAGCACATACCACGGCCTTGGTTGAACAAGTTGTGGACCACTGGCTGGAATGGAAAAATAGCCCAAACTGAGAAGGATCGATCCGGCGACCGATCGGTTCTCAGGCAGACACGTTACCGTTTAAACAACACCCCGCTCTCTTCAACTTCAGAGTCCGATGTTCTACCTCTGGACCAATCAAAATGAATTGATTATTTCAAAGACAACGTCAGTTAAATGTAGTCATCAAAAAAAAAAAAAAAACCCATCAATTTGCGTTACAAGTTAATTTGTTAAATTATATTTAAAAGAAAAAACAAGAAGACAAAAGAAATATTTTCAAATGATTAATAACAAAGATGTAAAACTGTTATTTTCTCGTTGAATATGACACAAAATACTCCTAATTGTGAAGGCGTAATGTCTTCTACCTTGTAAGAAAATCAATACATTTCAAAAATTTGATATAAAAATGAGCAAAATCTATTGCGTTCGCATGATTACTATAATAATCGTACTTCCGGGTAGGTTATTTTATTTAATCGAACAGAAAACGTAAACCAGAACGGCCTTAATTAAGTTTTAAAAAGTATTTTATTAGAAAACATTATCTAAAGCGGTCGTTATCTTCCTGTTCTAACACGCACACGCAACACGTGGGTTCAGTCCAAAAGACAGTTCTATTTTTACCCCTGTAACGTGGGAAAGAAAGTGAACATCTGGGTTTTGTCAAAACGACGTATCTGATATGTTCTGTCTCGTATGTGTTAAAGAAATTAAACATATGGGTTTTCTCTAAACGACGTATCTATTTTACCCCTGTACGTGGGAAAGAAACTGAACATCTAGGTTTAATCAAAATGACGTATCTATTTTACCCCTGTACGTGGGAAAAAAACTGAACATCTAGGTTTAATCA
>JAULBS010015126.1:0-10967 GCA_032355785.1 Symmetromphalus regularis | reverse complement strand
AAATACATATGTCAGAATGACCATATGATTGACGTCCAATAGCAGCTGATAAGATTAAAAATCAATGTGCTCTAGAGACGTTAAATAAAATAAACTTTACTGCTTCTACAACAACATTGCCGACTGCTGCTATGAATTACAAGGCTGTACAAATTAAAATGTTTGAGTTTCTAGTTTATACTTGTTGTTCTGTCTTAATGAGAATTCTTTGCTGGATTAGTAATGACAATTGACAGGAAATCTATTAGTGACGACAGTGAACAGGAAATCTAACTCACGAACATGCCCCATGCTAAGCAGATATATTAACACTTCCCATTACAAGTCTTTAGAGTTGTACATTTTTATCAAAACATTCACCATACTATGAATGAACTGGAGAAAAACACTGAAGAAAATGATTAAGATGGATGGATGGATCAAATGAAGGAATGATGAATGAATAGATGAACTGATGGATGGATGAATAGATTTATGGATAGATAGGATGAATGAATGGAAGGATGGAAGGAAAAATGGATGGATGAATGAATGGAAGAATTGATGGATGGATTGAAGGAAGTATTGAAGGCTGAATGAATGGATAAATGCATAGATGGACTAATGGACTATGGCTGGCTGGCTGGCTGGCTGGATGGAAGAACTGATGAAAAAATGACTGGATGAACTGATGGATGGATGACTGGATGGACTGATGAATGGATGGTTGGATGGACAGATAGATGAACTGATGGGATGAATGAATGACAAAATGATAGAATGGACTGATGGATGGATGAATAGATGGATTGATGAATGGATGGACAGATGGGATGGATGGATGACAAGATTATTGGATGGACAGAAGGATGATTCTCACAAACCTGGCTTCCAGTATAGCACGTATTGCTGGTATGTTTCTCGCTGAACCAAGCTGAGTGTAGTACGGACCATCTCTCTCATCAATATTAACTAAAAATACAAAATCTCATTACCACCAGTTCAATTCTATAACAATATTTTGGCCATACATTTCTTTATTTTCTCAATTGCCTTTCTCAAAGCAAGTTTCCCAAGAAAATAGAAATATAATAAAAAGTGTTATGAATTGTTTTGTAGAAAATCATAGACTGGCTCCATTTCCAAACATCAACAGCACGTGGCAGGATCTACTAGCTTAATGCAGACATTTAAAAAATTAAATTGGACTTGACGAATTATGTAGACTGTCAAGTATTCCAGGTTTCATTCTATCCTGTAAAGATCATGATTATAAAATGACTGGTGATAATATTTAAATAAAAAACTGAATTTAAAAAATATATATTTCTATGAAAACATATATTAGCTTATTCATATATGGGTGGCTTTTGAATTATTTCCTAACCAAACAATCCACTGGATTCGAGGCCAGTCCACCCACCCCAACACACATTTACAAAATAAAGGTAAAAAAAAATTAAGTTTGTTATTTAACGACACCTCTAGAGCATATTGATTTTTATCTTATCATCGGCTATTGCACGTCAATCATATGGTCATTCTGACATATGTCTTTAGAGGAAAGCTGCTGCCGCCACATAGGCTACTCTTTCCAATAAGCAGCAAGGGATCTTTTATATGCACCATCTCAAAGACATGACAGCACATACCACAGTCTTTGATGAACCCGTTGTGGGCCACTGGTTGGAACGGAAAATAGTCCAAACTGCATATGGGTCCACTGAGAAGGATCGATCTGACGACTGACTGGTTCACAGGCAGATACGCTACCGTTTGAGCTAGATCCCGCTCCTACTCAATGAAGGTTAAAAATTATTTATTGTAAAATGCAACTTCGTGTGGAAGATAATTCTCTGATTAAACTGAGAGAATTTCTGTTACAATAATGTACTACCTATCAGAATAAACTCATAATCAATATTTATATAGTAGAATTTTCTTAATTGCATAGGCATTTTGCCCAAATATTTTATGCAATTAACAGGATGTTACTATTCTTGTATTATCTGGTATAAAATCAATCTTTCAAGAAATATGAAATAAAATTAGAAATACAACATTGAAGATTAGAAAAATTAGAAATATAACATTATTTATATAGAAACAACAAGATTATATTTTCAGGAGAGTAATTTAAATTCGTATGGAGCATATAATTGTATTTTAAAAGCTGGCAAAAAAAAAGGTTTATTAATTTGCTGTTCATCGCAGATGCAAACATGAACAAATGAACTACAGTGACTGAGTACCTAACAAACTTTTAACAGTCATAGTGCTGGAAACGTTGAAACTGCTTGCGGCAATCAGTAATGTGGATATACCAGCAGAGTTTTTTTATTCTCTGCAGTACTTTTTGTGCCACGGACAAAATTATTTTTATCCCCAGTGTATTTTTTTCTTCTTATTAAAAATAATGCATACATGTACTTTATGCTAAAATTGCTGTGGATACCATTTTTCCACATCATTTATTTTGCCTCGGACTTTCTCTTAATTACAGGGATTGGTACTGTAATGGTAAAAGTTGTAATAATCTTAATATACTCGACCAAAAAAGAAAGTATACACTCGACAGAAGTGAGGTCATTTAATTAAATATGCATTACATGTAGTTGATATTTAGGATTGAAAAGAAATTGGGATATATTGAGCACAATACAACTGCAGATACCTGGGTACCATGCATCGTCCGCACCAGTACAGGCTCTGAAGTTAACATGGTAAATAGGCGATATTTTGTTGCTTCATATCTCCAATAAAAAAAAGGCTGAAATTTGTTCATGCTTGTTGAAAGTGGTAATTGTTTGTATACGCTTTGTTACCATTCATCTCAAATGTATTCAATGGTGTTCAAATTTGGTGAATATGCTGGACAGTGTAAGGTATTGCCACTGTTCTAGATGAGATACACAGTTCATACTTGAGTAATTGTGATTGGTATAGTGTTTGTTTCTTTAGCATGTAAACTGCTATGACGATAATGGTAAAACATTATGTTACGTCAACAGTGTCACTTTGTAAATCAAACTTCTGAAAATCAATATGATGCTCGATTTAAGTTAATTTTGGCATTTTTAATTGTTAACATAATTTGTTAAAAATGTGTTTTTTTAATAACATGGATACCTCATCACTTTAAATGAGCAAAAATGCTCTTATTCACAATGCATTTCAGACTTTACAGACCAAAAACCACTTTTCAAGTTTCATCAGTTGACCACATGACATTTGAACCAAACAAAACAAATATTCCTGTAAAAGCTTGAAGCGGTCAAGGGAAATGCTGATATGATTTCCAAAATATCCCTTCGAAGGCTATAGTTAAAATATCATTGTTCAAAATATGTATAATTTCTTTTTTGGTTGAGTATATTTTTGGATCAGGAAATTTTAATTAACATGGTGTCAAAATCAGACCGTCACATTATTGTTTAGCTATGTCTGTGTCTGTTATTACATGTCATAAGGACAAAACATTATTTATGCTACAATAAGAACATGAAACCAATAAATTTGTGAATTCATGAATTTTCTATAATTTTGTGCAATCACTGCATTTTTAAAAGAATTTCATGAAATGACTTAAACATTTTAATGATTTTGTTTGGTGGACATTTTATTTGATCACCGTGACAGTACATAACCAATATTTAGTAGACATTTTATTTGATCACCATGACAATAAATAACAAATATTTGGTTGACATTTTATTTGATCACCAATATTTGTGGCATCCTTTCAAACATATTTAAGCTTTTATATTTATATTTGTGATGAAATCCTTGAGTGTTCTTTTTCATGAATTTTGTTAAATTCCCAAGAAATTCAGTGATTACATGAAATTACTGAAGACAAGGCACAAAATAACCAGTGTCGCATCACAATTTGCGATGGAAAAAAAACGAACTGCGAGTCAAAATTATCTGTTTAAAGCAAAATTTATTTTCATGCTTATATCCAATTAAGTTTCAAGCATGCTGTCCTGGGCACACAACTTAGGTTCCTGTGCTGTCTGTCCAGGACAGATGTTAGTGTTAGTAGGACACACGAAACCCATTGCTTTTCAATAAACAGCAAGGGATCTTTTATATGCACTATCCCATAGACAGAATAGCATATACCACGACCTTTGTTAAACCAGTTGTGGACCACTGTCGGTGTAAGTGGTATACACCTACCCATGGAGCCTTGCCGGTTACATGACATACTTAAGACTTTATAAAGCTTTAAGTAACTGGTGTTATGCTATACTGCACATTTATCCATTGTCACTAACCCACTAAAATAGCTTTATCTGTAATCAGATATATCGCTATGAGGTTATTAAGCCTTTCTGTCTGGCGTAATTCTGATTTGTACTTTAGTTCCATTATCTCTCTTTCTTTCAAAGATCTACACTAAAAAATATTTACTTTTATTTAACAATTATCTTTAAGTAATTATTTACTTTATTTTTGCTTAGTCACGTATTACTGTAATAACAGAAATTTTATTTTTTAAAATTTTATTTTTATTTCAACCAAAACGTGGCTATCCTGCTGCAGCAAATAATATCGACTGAATATTAATAGCGACTGGAAAACCCAGATCATCAGAGAAAACCAGTGACCTATATTTCCACGTAACTCAATCTGAGGCGATCGATTCTTCTCAGTAGACCCATTTGCAGTTTGGGCTATTTTCTGTTCCAACCAGTGGTCCACAATTAGTTCATCATAGACTGTGGTATGTGCTGTTCTGTCTGTGGGAAGGTGCATATAAGAGAACCCTTGGTATCTATGTAGCGGCAGCGCGTTTCCTCTAAATAAATATGTCAGAATGACTATATAATTGACGTCCAATAGCTGATGATAAGATAAAAATCAACGTGCTCTAGAGGCGTCGTTAAACAAAACTTTAAACTTTCAATTTGAGGAATGTTAACAGATAAACATCATAAAATAAATGCTAGATCAGATTATTATTACTGTAATAAATTCTGTATAGTCAGAGCCAAAATTACTTATCCATTGTATTTTTTTTAACAACACCCTTAGATATATTAATCCATGGCTACTGGATGTCAAACATTTTATAAACTTTGACACGTCAAGATTGAGCCAGCCTCCAATGGGGTTTGAACTACTGTCTTCAGCTTGAAAGTCTGATGTACTACCACTAAGGCTCCTTATTACTTATCTGGTTTTTTGTTTTTGTTGTTTTTTTGTTTAATGACACCACTAGAGCACTTCGATATATTAATTACCAGCTATTGGATGTCAAACATTTTACATACTTAGACACGTAGTCAAGTGTTAGCCAGCTCCCAACAGGGTTTGAACCACTATCTTCAACTTGAATGCTGATGTCCTACCACTGGACAACTGAGATTCCCTATTACTTATCTGGTGCTTACAGAGTTTAGTTGCATCTACTTATAACCTTTGTCTATACAGATCTGCATATAACCTTTGTTTACTTTTTTATTATTATTATTATATTTTTAACAACACCACCAGAGCACATTGCTTTGTTAATCATCGGCTATTGGATGTCAGACATTTGGTTATTTTTGTCACGTTGTCAAGTGTGATCCATAACCTTTCATGGGCATACACAGGATTTTGAAAAGGGGAGTTCTAGGTTTGCGTGAAGTCAAGCGTTGCTATGTTTGCAAAAATCTTACAATAGGGGCCTATGTTTTACGTATTTTAGCTTGATTTCAGGTTCAAATATTTGGCATATATTTCTATGTTGAGTAAATATAATAATGTCAGATATCAATGTCAGATATACTAAATTATAAAAAAAGTGATTTCAGGGGGGTTCAGTCGAACCCATCGAACCCCCCTATGTAAGCCCATGCCTTTGTTTACATACATGTACATTCATGTATAACCTGTTTAGCTAAAAATAACCTTTGATAAGATAAGATAAACTGAAAGACATTATATATTTAGATACATGCATAATATTTGTAGATCACACCAACCTCTGAAATTGTCCGTGGCAATTAGCAATGTTGTGGCGATTACCGTGGAGTTTTTCATTCTCAGCAGTACACTTTTTTAGTGTCGACTAAATTTTATTTTTTTCAGACTCGGATTTGGAAATGTGTGAACACTAAAATTGTTGTGGAAAATGCTGTGAATACTATTTCTCCACAGCATCTATTTTGCTATGACATTTTTTTTTAATTGCTGGGGTTGCCATGTATAACCTTTGTGTATCTCTGGATAAACTTTTCATCTACTTTCATGTTTATATTTAATCTACCGTATTGTTTCAATTTATAGCGCCTGGTGGCCATGATGCAAAACCGGCACACTAATTAGACTACTACTAGTACTAGACAACATTTTGTAATACATGTCAAAAAATGCTCTGCCGCCCAGTGGGAACATTTTACACGTACACTGGCAGGAAAGCAGGACTTAGTAAACAGTTACACAATGCAAAAACTGGGGATCTTGTTCAAAAGATACGGATCGAATTTATGAAGTCTGTTTTTCTCTTACACGTGTTAAATTAGACACTCGGCTGATATGCTTACGGATTATATGTTATTCATTGCAAGTCAGTGGTTTTACTATTTTAAGGGTGCCATTTCTCGTAAAAATGGGGGAACTTATATTAGGGGGGGCACTATAAATAGAAACAATACGATGTATTTATATATTTGCTGATATAGATCCATGTATAATATTTGTTTATCTTTATGTATAATCAAAATACAGCTGTCTTAACTGAATTTGACAGGCAAGTGTCTGGCTAGGAAACTTTTGTTTTTGTCTACACGTCTGATGAACTGGCAATTAATATGGATAAAATTTACACATATATTTGAAATAAAAAATTAATCTACATCATCTCAAAACTGAAATATATGTACAGTTTGATTCCACCACATACGTAAATGATAAAATCATAAATTATAAAATCAATCATAAAATATAAAATCATAAATTATAAAACCATAAATTATACAATAATAAATTATAAAATCGTTCATTATAAAATCAAACAGATCTGAAAACATTTTGTCTTTTTTCCCCCACTTTTCTTTTAGTCAATTGATGAAAGTTACAAGTCTTCAAAACCAATCACTAGTCCCCCCTCCACCAAGTATTGATTAGAACAATTATACTGACGGATAAGTCACCCGTGAATACATGTGTGTGTGCGTGTATCTGAATGTGTGGTGTATCTGAATGTGTGTATGAAAGTACGTACCTACCTACATATGTACATACATACTTATGTACATACGTACGTTTGTATGTATATTTTTGTTTGTTAATTTGTCTGCCATATGTATGTACGTACATATGTATGTTTTTGTTTGTTAATTTGTCTGCCATATGTATGTACGTATGTGCGTATGTTTTTGTTTGTTAATTTGTCTGCCATATGTACGTACGTATGTGCATATGTTTTGCTTTGTTAATTTGTCTGCCATCTGTTGAATACATTAAAATGTATTATTAATCATGTACAGGAAAGGTCATAATACAGCTATCAGCCTGTCGACCAATCCCAGACACAACAATCTGACGTAATATATATTGTTTAAAACAAGTCATGCATATCATAAGAAAATCCTTTACTAGGAATAGAAGCTGTTCAAGGAAAACATATCCTAACTGGTATATCTTTATATGATAATAACTACAATTGGAATTTAAATTCTAAATGATTTTGTGAAGGAAAAAATTCGATCTCAGCTCTGTCATGAAATACTTTAATCTTAAGTAGATAAACAAATTTACACAATGAAGAAATGCTTTAACCTTTAGGTAAATGTTTAACTTGCATGTAGTACGGTCACGACAGGTCAAACCAAACAATAAAAGTATTTCTGAAGCTAACATATTAATAGCATTTTCAAACAGGATGTCTAGAGATATGGTGATTTTATCAAACCTGTTATGCAGGTCATAATGAATGCAGAAAAGCACAATTTTAAAAATAAACTTTCATGGTTTATTAAAGTAGTGATAAAATTTTTAATGATTTTAGTGATCATTTCTCTAATATTAAACTGACAAGAAAACAATTTTTAAATATCTGTTTTATTATAATTACCCTCTTTAAAAAATTGTGTTTATTTAGAAGTTGGTGTTTAACATAATTGAAGATCTGCATGCAAGTACCCGGTAAACAACATTCTTGACACTTTTGGTACCGTTATACCCGGTAAACCACACTGGATTTATTAAAGCAAACACTGCCTTCATAATGACACTCATATTAAAGCAATACAAAAGTGCATAAAAATAATTTTTTGATAATGTCAATTTGGTTGAGAGCAAGAACCCGGCAAAGTTAATTGTTATAAAATTATATCATTATATTTTCAATGTTTGTCACAACCCGGTAACCCATCACAAAATCCTTATTTTCTCAAAAATAGCCACGACGTGGGTTACCCTCATTCTTGCACACAATTTTAAGCAAGTCACATGATTAGCCAAGTTTATTGAATCAGACTATAGAAAAACAATGACATCATACAGGTCACTCCAACAATGCTATATTGCAATCTGTATCTATATTAAAACAAGCTGAAGACAGTGGTTCAAAACACGTTGGAGGATGGTTCAAACTTGACGATGTGTCATTATTACCAAATGTCTGACATCCCATATGTGATGTAAAAGTAAAGTAAAGTTTGTTTTATTTAATGACGCCTCTAGTGCACATTGATTTTTAATCTTATCAGCAGCTATTGGACGTCAGCCACATTGGCTACTCTTTCCGATAAGCAGCAAGGGGTCTTTTATATGCACCGTCCCATAGACAGGACAGCACATACCACAGCCTTTGATAAACCAGTTGTGGACCACTGGTTGGAACGGAAAATAGCCCAAAGTGCATATGGGTCCACTGAGAAGGATTGATCCAATGACCGACCGATTAACAGGCAGACATGCTACCGTTTGAGATACGCCCTCTCTCTTGATATCTATACAAATAATGATGGAAAAAACAAACGCATGTTCTTTTTTGGTAATGAAATCAGTTGACCAAATGTATTAAAATTTTACTTGTTTATTTAACGACATCACTAGAGCACATTGATTTATTAATCATCGGCTATTGGATGTAAAACATTTGTAAACTTTGACACATAGTCAAGTGTGAGTCAGCCTCCAATAGATTTTGAACCTCTGTCATCAGCTTGAGAATCCGATGTTCTTCCCCTGGACCACCGAGATTCCTGAGGAGTGGTCATTCAGATTGATAGCTTGATATCACTGGACCCTTTAAGCTGTTTTCCATTCCAGCTGTGATCAATGACTGCTTTAACAAAAGCTGTGTGAAAGTGCTCTCCACGAAACCGATTAAAGCCTCAAACTTTTGTATCACTGGCTAGTGATAGATTCTGTCTTGATTGTCACAACAATATAAACAGTACATGAACCAGATGTACACAGGCCAGCTATTTCTTTTCTGCTATGTGTAGAACAATCCTTCATAGTAGAAAGTTAACTTGTTCCTATTCATTTTCTGGCTGGGTTTGGTGTCTTGTTACAGAATTTCAGTGGACATCTTGCTCTCTTGTTGCCTGTGTTATCAGTTGTTGACAGTTCAACTAGAACTGCTTGGATTAATTGTAAACAAAAATCCTTGGCCAGCTCAGGCAACATAGATTTTACACAGAGACCAACAAGTGTCTTTAAGCTGTTTTCCATTCCAGCTGTGATCAATGACTGCTTTAACAAAAGCTGTGTGAAAGTGCTTATAAAAGAACCTGGATGCTTGACACCAACCAGCATTGATTAAAATTCATATAATGATATGGTGAGGTTGTTTTTAAGGTAAAATGGATCAGTAGTTTTAAAAGTAAAAAAAAAAAAAAAAAAAAATTATGATTGCTTTAGTGATTGTAGTTGGATGAGTTAGATTGAGCTAGAAACGATGTTAATTCACTAACTTCAGCTCTGCCACAGCTGGAATTGAGATAAAATGAAAATATAAAGGTAAAATAAATATCAGCTGCAAGATTGATTAAATGATATTTGTCAGGAGTTGGTTTAATGGTGTGTAAAACAAGTTGTTAGTGTTACAGTGTGGCAGCATGTGTCGGACATTATTGCAGTTTGATTGTATGCAACAGCAACAGTAGATATAAAATACCATAGTTACCATAGTAAACATATAGTACACACAAACCTCTTTCTAACAGCTACTCTAGAGAATCGACTAAAAGGTAGTTTTAAGGCAGTTCATAGGCAAATACAAGAAACAATGAAAACATCAAATATTTTAGTTGGTAATTTTTGGGGCCATAGTTAACAATTTTAGTAGCCAATAACAATGATTTCAGCATACTAAATCCTCATGTAATGTCTTTGTTATCATCCTTGCAATTTTTGTAATAGGCTTTTTTATAAATTTATTTACACATATATAATGTAAATATAATTCAAAATAATTGGTGGTGTGCAACCTGAACACCTGATGAGGAGGCAACTCTGGAGCTTGACATATGATATATTCAGTATTGACC
The DNA here is from genome assembly GCA_032355785.1 of Symmetromphalus regularis. Taxonomy (NCBI): domain Eukaryota; kingdom Metazoa; phylum Mollusca; class Gastropoda; order Neomphalida; family Neomphalidae; genus Symmetromphalus; species Symmetromphalus regularis. Next base: position 492 of record JAULBS010015126.1, on the reverse strand, counting down.
ATGTAACTTGTGTTTTCCACTGGGTATTGAAATGACTGGCCCCAATAGTGAAGTGGTTAAGCTATCGGACTTATGGCTGGTAGGTACTGGGATCAAATATCCATCGTGGCATGGAATTTTTAATCTTAGTATCTACTCCAACTCTTAGTGGGTGCTCTGTAAGACTCAATGGGTAGGTGTATACCACTTTCACATCCAGTGGTCCACAACTGATTTATCAAAGACTGTGGTATGTGCTATCCTGTCTGTGGGGTAGTGCATATAAAAGATCCCTTGCAGCTTATTGATAAGAGTACCCACATTAATGTGGGAACAGTGGGTTTCGTCTCTCCTACTTACACTGACTTCTGTCCTCCTGGACAGACATCACAGGAATCTGAGTTGTATTCCCAGGACAAAGTTTGTTTTATTTAAAGACATCTCTAGAGCACATTGATTTTTATCTTATCATCGGCTATTGGACGTCAATCATATGGTCATTCTGACATATTT
>JAULBS010015115.1:0-10968 GCA_032355785.1 Symmetromphalus regularis | reverse complement strand
CAGGTTTCCTCTAAATAAATATGTCAGAATGACCATATGATTGACGTCCAATAGCCGATGATAAGATAAAAATCTATGTGCTCTAGAGGCATCATTAAATAAAACAAACTTTACTTTTTTTTTTTACTGACAGTACTCACAATGACATGGATGGTCCTTTTTCAGATGAAAAATATGAGTTAAAAATGTATGACACAATACAAATGATTCATGCATGTTTAGAGAACCATAATGCATTTACTCATTATTAATGAATGCATTCATCATCAATTTGAATTTCACCACCTCTAATGCTGCTGCCTGTCTGGTATGTATGGCTATACATCTATATCTTCACGCAAACATTTCATGGTAATGTAATATCTTGATGCTTGGTTGTATTTATTTTTGTGATTATATCCAAGTACGGTTCAAGCACACTGTCCTGGGCACACAACTCTGCTTCCAGTGCTGTCTGTCCAGGACAATGGTTAGTGTTAGTACGGGATACGAAATCTGCAGCTGCCACACTAATGCGGCTACTCATCGGTAAGTAGCAAGGGATCTTTTATATGCACTATCCCACAGACAGGATAGCACATACCACAGCCTTTGATAAACCAGTAGTGGATCACTGGTCAGTGAAAGTGGTATACACCTACGAACAGAACCTTGCAGCGCACTCACTCTAGTTTGGAGCTGATACTCAGATTAAAAATCCCATGCCTCGACTGAGATTCGATCCCTGTATCTACCAGCCACATGTTCGATAGCTTAACCATTGCGTCACCGGGATCAATCTGTCTGGGTCTGTCTGGCCATACATCCATATCCTGACATAAAGATTTCATGGTCATGTAATATCTTGACTGATTGAGTGAATAGCGGTTTGACAACCCCAATCACAAAAATAAACATCAGCTATTGAAACCTATAGGATTTCAAATTTTATGCGACAAATGTTTAGAAAACAGTTTGTATGTGCATGCTACCAATGCCTACTTCTATTAGCCTATGCCACAGGCATTACACTTGTGCAGTTTGAACATTGACACTAAGATAGATCCTGTGATATTGGTGGTCAAAGATAGTTGTAAAACAAATTTAGCTAAACGAACTTGAGATTTTGGCTGGAGGTTGTGAGAAATGTTAAGCATGTATAATAATTACAGTTTTGGACACAACCAATGCATCTTTGAGCCCAGAACCTTTCATGTGGCTAGCACCTTTAGTTATGAAGTTATGAGAGCTCAAAAATGACTCAAAATTTTAAGCAAAATAAAAATCGGCATATTTTACACTATCCCTAGGTACTTCAAGGGGCCATAACTCTGACGATATTCATAGTATATAGTTAAAATTTTGCATAGTTTCATTAAATATTCTATAGTTAATGTACAAAAAAAAAATCAGGTGATTCTGAGGGGGGCAGGCATGAAGCACTGACTGATTTTCTATGGAATAACCCAAGTGTTTGCTGTCAATGGACCATTACTGTGACCACCCCATGATACAAAAATAGTTCAACATGCACATTGTTTTTTTGATTGAGTTTATTTCATTCATTTCCATGATTTGAAATTAGTCATAAATAGGTAGGTCCTCCCACAATGATTAGACATCATATATCTACAATGTACATAGAACTTTGTTTTATTGCTGTATCTCTCCTCTGTTTTCTGTCACCCATTAAATAACAAAGATGCAGAAACAGACATATTTATATAAAGACCGCTAGTATAAAAAATAAATGTTGGCTATTAGGGGACCACAAACATACATTAATGTGATCTATTTGTGGCCTCTAACACTGTTTTATATTGGCACTAAATCATAAGATATAATTAAGTAGTCTATTTGTTGTTTTGTCATAGTATCTTACATTGTTTTCTACAGCCCATTAAATCACAATGACATGACGCACGGATACACTCTTCTCGCTTTGAACAGAAAATGTTTATGCCATACCTGTATAGCCAATAATACCACCAATATAGATTGGGTTGATAGGTAAATTAAAAATGTATTAACCTGGACATTAGGTAGATAGGTAGATTAAATATTTACAACATGGACACAAGCTCCGGTCAGCCATCATAATAGAAGAGAAGTTTGGCTGACAAGTAAACATAAAGTTATACAGACACGCACTACATTACAGAGAGAAATTTGTACAGGATTGTTTATTAAGTCAACTTCAGTGGTCCAGCGGTAGAACGTCTGACTCTCAGGCTGACGACAGTGGTTCAAAACCTGTTGGAGGCTGGCTCACTGGACTCAATGACAAAATAATCAAATGTTTGACATCCAATAGCCAATGATTAATAAATCAATGTGCTCTAATGGTGTTGTTTAAGAAAAAAACCAAAAAACTGTTTGTTTTCTGATACCACCGCATGTTGTTTTATATTACTGAATATTGGTTTAACGATCGTAACCTTTAAATTAAACGTCAGCTATTGGGATAGTGCATATAAAAGACCTCTGTCCTTGACAGATAGCACAGGAAGCCAAGTTATGTGCCAAACACAGTGTACTTGAACTTTAATTGGATATAAACATGCAAATAAATACAACTAACCATGGGTGTCAATTGGTGGGGGATAGGGGAGACGTGTACCCCTCACTTTTCAATGCCTTGAGACATTCTATATAAAAGTCCCCCACCCCACCCACCCTACTTTTACATTCAGTCAAAAAAAAAAAAAAAAAAAAAAAAAAAAAAAAAATCATTTAATTACTTTATTTATTTTAAATGGCAAGTAGTCATCCCTTTTATCATAGTTTTGTACGAACGTCATTGTTGACGTAATTCAACATAAGAAATAGCCTTCAAACTTTGTCCCCCCCTTCCCACTTTTAAAGCTGGATTGACGCCCACGCAACTAACTAACTACTTCTACTTTTGAATCTAAGTGCAACAATATATGTGGATGTCAAAGACATCACTGTCTAGGCAATCCACTACATGACCGCTCACGTCACATGACATGCTGCCACACATGTTGCCTAGTTCCATATGATATTGATTTGTATGGACATTACAAACAAATTACTGACGCTAACAGAGATGTACAGAAAACCCATAATAAACTCCCTTAGACATGCAAGCAGTGGCTTGTAGCTGTCATATAGCATTTGGTAGAGTAAAAAAGTAAAGATTGTTTTATTTAATGACGCCTCTAGAGCACACTGATTTTTATCTTCTCATCAGCTATTGCATATGGTTATTCTGACATATTTATTTAGAGGAAACCTGCTGCCATCACATAGGCTACTTTTTCCGATAAACAGCAAGCGGTCTTTTATATGCACCATCCCAAAGACAGGATAGTACATACCATGCACTTTGATGAACCAGTTGTGCACAACTGGTTGGAACAGAAAATAGCCCAACCTGCAGATGGGTCCACTGAGGCATCTGGTAGAGAGAAAAAATGAAGAGCAGGATGTAGCTCGAACGGTTGCATGTCCTCCTGTGAACTGGTATGTAGTTGGATCGATCCTTCTCACAGGACTCATTTGTAGTTAGGGGTATTTTCCGTTCCAATCAGTGGTACACAACTGGTTCATCAAAGGCTGTGGTATATGCTGTCCTATCTGTGGGACAGTGCATATAAAAGTCCCCTTGCTGCTTATCAAAACGAGTAACCTATGTGGCGGCCGTGGGTTTCCTCTGAATACATGTCAGAATGACCATATGACTGATGTCAAATAGCCGATGATAAGATAAAAGTCAATGTGCTCTAGAGGCGTCTTTAAATAAAACAAACTTTACTTCAGAGAAAAAAAAGAAAGGAGTATTTCTTTAATGACATCCCAGCAAGTTTTTTATTCAGTGGCTACTATTTGCAGAGAATCATATTTAGGAGAGCCTGAAAATCCAATACTTGATAAAACCATGGTGGACTTAATTTTATAGAAAACAAATGACAGTTTCAGCTATTTATCTGGTACTCCAACGACACTGTTAGTCTCACTGGATTGGTATTGGACTATTTAGATGTGCAATCAAGGAATTTTTGTGGAACTACTTTTTCTCACCAAAACCGTGCACTGTGTCAAAACCACATAAGCTACTATTACTGAAGCCAGCTAACTTTAATAATGGCTTTCCTACAGACAGGACAGCACATATCACATCCTTTGTTTACCAGTTGTGACCACTGGATGGAATGAAAAATAACCTAAGAGGTTCACCAAAGGTCCACTTCTGGTAGATTATTAAAGCACATATAGAAGATACCTTGCTGTTAATCAGAAAGAATAGCCTATGTTAGCCTCAGTGGCCCAGTGTTAGAGCACTAGGCTCTCAAGCTGATGACAGTGGTTCAAAACCTATTGGAGGCTGCCTCACACTTGACTGTGTCAAACTAACCAAAGGTTTGACATCCAATAGCAGATGATTAATAAATCAATGTGCTCCAATGGTGTGGTTAAACAAAACAAACCTTAACAACCACTGAATACATAATGAATTAGGATGTCGTTAAACAAACAATCCTTTCTTTCTTCCTGCCCTTGTGGATGCTCTTTTCTGAACTTGACAATGCCAATGCATTTGATGTCAGTAATGAGGTCTGGCCGACCAGTTCAACATGACCACCGATGTTATTTGACATTTTGCTATTACACAGCTGCTATTCCAGTGAAAGGTATTGATCTTTGGTCAGTATGCCCTATTTATAGAAAGTAACAGAAAAAGAAAATGATTTGTTTTCTACAAGTACATGGTTAGCCTCAGTGGTCCATTGGAAGGACATCAGACTCTCAAGCTGAAGACAATGGTTCAAAACCCATTGGAGGCCGTCTAATACTTGACTATATCTCAAAATTAAGCATATTCATTTATTAATCATCAGCTAATGGATGTCAAACATTTTGTTATTTTGACAAGTAGTCAAGTATGAGCCAGCCTCCAATGGGTTATGTAGAGGCACTGATTTTCAGTACTGGCCTCCGTGGTGCAGTGGTTAAGCTATCGGACTTGAGGCTGGTAGGTACTGAGATCAAATCTCAGTCGAGGCATGGGATTTTTAATCTCGGTATCGGCTCCAACACAGAGTGAGAGCTCCGCAAGGCTCAGTGGGTAGGTGTATACCACTTACACCGACAAGTAGTCCACAAATGGTTTAACAATAGCCGTGGTATGTGCTGTTCTGTCTGTGGAATTGTGTATATAAAAGATTCCTTGCTGTTTATAGAAAAGCAGCGGGTTTCATGTCTCCTACTAACTCTAACCTCTGTTCTGAACAGACAGTACAGGAAGCTGAGTTGTGTGCCCAGGACAGCATCGTTGAACCTTAATTGGATATAAGCATGAAAATAAATACAACCACCACCACAAAAGTTAACATTGTCTATTGGGGATCACACTATGGTTACTTGACTTTTTTTTAAATCTATATACATGGACATATAATTAACCAAAAAAGTAAGTATGCAAGTTGAAATATTTTTGTGGTCAAAGTAATGGTCCATTGGCAAGCAAACATTTGGACAACTTGTGATATTACTACACACATCTTCTCCTAAATGATGTGGTTATCTAATTCCTGAATATTTGCCATGAATGTTGTCTGGTTTATGAAATATATGACTACTTTCTTTTATAGTTGAGTGTATAAACCAAAGATATTAAAATGTATATACAATTTGAAACTAAACAAATTTACAGCAAAGACCATGGTAAACAAAATCTACTTCATTATGTCATTATTGCTCACTCTGTACCAATGCAAATGCTTGGTTCATGTAAAATTACTCCAATATTCATAATGACCGTAAACATATATGTTTGATAATGGAAATTCTAATCTAAACAAGTAATATGCAATTTTAATGGTTAAAAAAACCTGTCAAAATATTTGTAGCTGGATAAATATTAGACCCTTTAATAACTTGGGTTGGTGTTTTTTAAAACACAATGGTCATGCAAAGTGAATATTTGAATTTACATCTAAGCTGTATGGAAAATCTCCCATCTTAGAAAATGGCATCTTGCAAAGTTGGATCACCACTAAATCATATCTATACAATTCTTTTTTGCCTACTATCACAACGCTAGCAATTAAGAAAATGTCCACTGCAAAACAAATACTGTGGAGAAATAATGCCCACAGCATTTTAGCGTAAAGTGTACTTTATTTTTAATATTAAGAAAAAAATACACCTTGAAAAAAATAAGTTTACCTTAATAAAAGGAAAATAAAGACACGCAGAAAATTAAAAACTCCATGGCAGTTTCCACAGCATTGCCAATAGCCATGGGCAATTTCAGGGTTTTTTATCATATAGTAAATTTTTAATAATTGTTTTATGTTTAACTAATGTACGATCCCCAATAGACAATGTTTATTTTTCGGTGTTGGGGAGAGGGTTGCGGGTGGCATTAAACAAACAAATAATAATAATAACATAGTAAATTGCTATGTAGAAAGGATAGACTAGAGTTTTTACTGTAAAGATTGTAGCCCAAGCAAATAATTAATCTGAAAGAACAATCTGTAAAATTATCCAACATTCCTTGTTTATTTATTGGCATGGATCTATAATTCATTGTTACACATAGTTTAATTATGTTCACTTTTTCTTCTTTTTGTACAATTCATTAATCACAAAATACTGCAAACAAACATTTATCTCCTGTTTGTTATATTTTTGACGTTATGCTGTATCATGGCAAAATTCGACATATCTACTATATACTTAATATTATTATTACGAAATATCATAATATGCTACATAATATAATAACATAATAAATTGTTTGTGTGATTGTCAAATTCAGATATATACCTCCTCTGGTGTTTGGTTTTTAAGGAGTCTTCCATTGTTTTCATATTTTTTCCCGCATACAAACAAAATAGTAAAGAGGTTCATGTGCAACAGACAGATTCAATGTATAATTTGAATAATTGTAAATTTTATAATATTTTGTGTTGCTAGAAATCAAGAGGGCGCCAAGGCAATTTTGAGGACACCTCAATGGGACAACAGCAAATGTGTGTTTTATATATGGAAACGGGAAAAAAAGGGCAGGGTAATATTTACCGTTGTTAGAAGTGAAATTGAGGTGGCATTCCGGAAAAGGGTCAGGGCGACACAGCAAATGCCTTTGTGAAATTCAACCATTGTGATTGTCTGAAATGAACCTTGTTGAGGTTCAGACACTATTTGTATCTCCAGTATAAAACTTAAGGTTGGGATATCAGTGTCTTCAACAATCACTCATGATAGATTATTATTTTTGTCCAGGGTGTTTGCAAAACATGAGTGTTGTATTATGGTCCTAACTCTTCTTCCCATCCCATCCCCTACTATGACCACGTCCCCATGTAAAGCATGGCTTATTGACCAAATATTATTACCTACTTCAAAGGCGGATCTAGGAGGGGCCCAGAGCCCCCTAAATTTTGTGATTTAAAAAATATTTTTAAAAGATTATTATTTATTTTATTTTTTTAATGTTAAAGAATCAGAGAAATCAGCATCATATTATTGGGTCCCCCTAAATGGATTTTCTGGATCCCTCACCGTTCTTTAACTTTTAGTATTCTGTAACAATTTGCTCTGTCTGTTGTGAAAAGGTATCAGATCCTAGTTGTTTAAAAAGCCATTTTAACTTGTATGAATTTGTAATAGTTAGCTGTCTCTGGTGTAAAACTAATCAGATCCGAGTTGTTAAATTTTTTTTTTTAACTTGTATGAATTTGTAATTGTTAGCTGTCTCTGGTATAAAACTAATCAGACCCGAGTTGTTTAAAAAGCTATTTTAACTTCTATGAGTTTGTAATAGTTAGCTGTCTCTGGTGTAAAACTAATCAGACCAGAGTTGTTTAAAAAGCTATTTTAACTTGTATGAGTTTGTAATAGTTAGCTGTCTCTGGTGTAAAATGTAAAAACTAATCAGACCCCAGTTGTTCAAGTCATCAGTGAGATTTAGATCAAGTCAAGAAACAGTTTTAAATTAATGGATACATTGAGTAAATTTTTGCCATTTTTTTTCAATATAATTTTTAAAAAAATATTTGTAACCTGTTCTCGTGAAATGAGTCTTAATTTGAATTTTGGCTCTTTTGAGATTTACTTTGATACTTAATTGATGTTTCTACTCAAAAACAAATGTGGAAGTTATGGGTTTTTACAAAATGGATGTAACTCGGCTCTGATCATTTAAATATTCAATTTGTTTTTTTTGTTACAGCAATAAATGTTAGAATTTATAATATATATAAAAATTATGTAAAATGTTTCACCAATATAATATATATATGATGCCTTGTACATACCGGTATGTAATATTTTATTTTCAGGGCTTAACTCGATCAAGTGTAAAACAAGATATTAATATATATTATATATATAATATACAGATATGATTTCTACAAATATAATCCCTTGCTTATTACTAAAGTGTAGTTAAAACTTCCAATATTGTTATGAATTAATGAAATAGTCTATTGAAAGGTTGTTGATTGAGGGTTAGACATATTTACAAATTTGTTACAATATTATTTATCAAATACCTTCCTAAGAGATTAAAGAATGTGTTTTTAATGTTGACTGACAATATGATGTACAACACTATTCGACAAATCAGCATTCCAATATTATAAATAGCATATTTAATTTGTTGTTGTTGTTATTTTTTTACTTTCTGATGTAACGACGATAATTAATTCCTGGAAGTGGAGCTGCCAAAAAAAACTGGAAGTTAGAGGGACGGAACCACCCAAAAACTGGATATGGGGTGGGGAGGGGAGGGATGAGGGTAGGGGACGAAACCACCTAAAACATTGGATATGATCGAAATAAGATCTATATTAAAGGCTAAAACTATAATAGACCCCCATGTCCCACCCAGGATTGACGCCCATGTTCTGAATAAAGAAAGGAAAAGAAAGAAATGACTGTTTGTTTAACATCCCTGAATATTCTTTGTTCAGCAGCTATTAGTATTATATTTCGCGTCACCGAAAGTTGGACAACAAAACACCAGTGTTTTTCAGTTGAAAAATAAGTGCCAAAATGACATACAATTGCCTTTGAAACATTTTGCAATGTGTACATGATACACAAAAGTATATCACTTCATTACTTTTTGGATGATATACAGTTGCTATGGTAACAAATATCGTAACTGAAAAGTGCATAAAAAACCGGCTAAAAACACATAAAAATCTTTTTTTTCATCATAAAAAATTTAATATTCAGTATATCTTGTATAAAAATTAAGTCTTTCATTTAATTTCCAAAACTATTTTTCTTTTTGTTCTACAGTCCCTAGAAGAAACGTTATTGTTAAAAACGATGGTGCCAATCTGATGTGACGCGAAGTATACATGTAGTTGTAAAATATGGTGACACATAGTCTTCAGAAAAAACCTTATTCTGCCACATATTCTTTCCAATTAGAGGCAAGGATCTTTCATATGTTTGGGCTATTTTCTGTTCCATCCAGTGGTCCACAACTGGTTAATCAAAGGCTGTGGTATGTGCTGTCCTGTCTATGGGATGATGCATATAAAAGACCCCTTGCTGCTTATTGGAAAGAGTAGCCAATGCGGCAGCAGCGGGTTTCCTCTATAATACATATGTAAGAATGACCATATGATTGACGTCCAATAGCCAATGATAAAATATAAATCAATGTGGTTAAATAAAACAAATCAATGTTGTTAAATAAAACAAACTTTTCTTTTTGAATCTTTCATAAGTGCTTTCCAAAAGAGGATCCACGAGCAATTTAGATTGTTTAATCTATTGGCCATCATTTTTCCCCATTATAATTTGGTCTTTTGTAACTTTGAACACCCTCCAATGTTTTTTTGAAAATGTTCGCATCCATCCTTGCTTTCCCACAGACAGACAGCACATACCACAATGGTTAGGTCAACACTCTTTAGGTATGTCTGGTTTGATTGGGTTGTGTAGGGACAGTCATGTAAAATAGTGTGCTAAGTCTGGGCTATGTGAATCAAACTGTTCTTATAATCAAAACTGAATTTAAGTACAACAATGAGACTAAAAAACATTGTCGATGCTTTTAAAGCATGCAATTCTGAATTGCTGTAAAAACGGTGAAGATGCCAAGTGTTTCTGACAGTTCAGCACATCCTGCCTCTGGTAACAATATTATTGTCATAAATACAGTGGCGTAGCGTGTGGGGGCCACAGGGGCAGTTGCCCCGAGTGCCAAATTCTAGGGATGTAAAATTTCAAAATTAAAAAACGTAATAATAAACACAAAATAGCACTCCCTTCCCCTCACACAGAATATCTTCCGATGTTCAAATATTCTACACAGTTTTTCAACATGACAGGGCAAATATTGCCACATAACATTTTACAGTATTTTTGTCCATTATTACAGTTATACTGTCCTCATATAATCCTTATCAGTGAAATTATTAAATGCCTATTAATAGCATGATTTCCTGTTTGAAGATGCCAGTATTGTGATGTCCCATTACTTGCATAACAAATCATAATTAATTAGGGGACACAAATACTTGTCTTACCCCAGCATAATCCATTCACACTACGCTACTGTATAAACACAAATTGACCCGGTTGGTTGTGGACCCAATTGAAGTTTGGGCTATTTTCCATTCCCACCAGTGATCCAAAGCTGGTTCATCAAAGGCCGTGGTATGTGCTGTCCTGTTTGTGTAATGGTGCATATAAAAAAAACTTGCTGCTTATTGGAAAAGCATAACCTATGTGGTGGCTGTGGGTTTCCTCTAAAGACATGTGAGAATGACCACATTTATGATGTAAACTACTTGAAACACAAATTTTACCTGTCATGTCTGTTCACTTCACCAATGAGTAAAGTTTGTTTTATTTAGCGACGCTTCTAGAGCACATTGATTTTTATCTTATCAGTTATTGGATGTCAATCATATAAAGTAAAGTTTGTTTTATTTAGCGACGCTTCTAGAGCACATTGATTTTTATCTTATCAGTTATTGGATGTCAATCATA
>JAULBS010015104.1:0-10968 GCA_032355785.1 Symmetromphalus regularis | reverse complement strand
GATATGGGTTACCGGGTTATGACAAACATTGAAAATATAATGATATAGGTATCTTATAGTAATAACGATATGGGTTAACAGGTTCTTGCTCTCAACCAAACGGACATTAAAAAAAAAATATTTTAATGCACTTTTGTATTGCTTTAATATGAGTATCATTATGAAGGTAGTGTTTGCTTTAATAAATCCAGTGTGGTTTATTGGTATAACAGTTCCAAAAATGTGGTTTACTAGGTTCTTGTATGCAGTTCTTCATTTTAAATACATTAAATTTGTATAAAAGTATTTTTTGAACCACATTTGTGTTAATTGAATAATTTTCCCACCTTTTCAATGGAAGAATTATTAATGTAATTTTTATTGACAGAACAGTTAACTTCTTAAAATGGACTTGTATGTGGTTAAAGGATGGTTGACATTTAATAATGTTAATTTTAAGAATTTGTGATTGTTTGTTGTATATTACTTTCCAAACAACTTTAGTAAGGCCAAACAAAACAACACCCTTGGTTCGGGTCACATGGATGATACAAATTAGGGTAGGTAGGTATTACTTTTTTTTTTTTTCTGATGTTTAATTTTTTTTATTATTCCTGCGACAAATGTGGGACACCATGACTGGACAAATGTGGGAAAAGTCCACTTGGTGTTAGAAGTTGAGGTAAAACAGACTACACTAAAAAGCCATTTTGGGAAAAAAAGTACTTTAACAGCCACTAACTGCTGATAAAATGTTGTGGGGTCGGCGATTTTGACCGAGTATGAACGGAGTCTGTAGTGTACAATTTTTCTGTCTTTATAAAATTGTCTGTAGTAGCATTTTATGGGCTCTGGAAAATATGGTTTGTCGGGTGACCCGAACCAAGGGTATTTTTTTATTTTGCCTTACAAACATTTAAACTTCAGTAAAGCTTGTTGGATTATTTAATGTTACAGTTATATAACAGAGAATGTTCTCAGTATGTATTACATTGTGAAACAAATAGAATATATTATTTTTATATCATGTAATGAAATTATTGAACATCAAAATTAATTATGTATTAGTTTTCTGATTTTCTCTTCAGTGTGTTTTAATGTGAAAAAGAAAGTGTTTCTGTTTTCTTGCTAAAAGCTTGAGCTGGTTAGAAATGAGTTTTCTAATCATTTAAAAACATTTTGCAGACACGGATGCAGGATTACTGAAAGGAAGGGGTCCAAATGTGATGGGTGAATAGGACTGGGGAAAGAATAGTTAATTTTTACATCCTTCCAATAGGAATAGTTTGTTTTAAATGAGAAAAGGGTGGTCTGGACCCCCTAGTACCTCCTCTGGATCCACTACTATTTTAATTTAAATTTTTATTCCATGATCAGCTGTAGGAATATTTCTGTCATTTTTATCAGTTCTAAATTTTTATATTCCCCAGAATCCCTGTACAAAATATATATTTCAGTTACATTTGAAATGAGTGGTGGCAGTCGGTCGGCAATGTAGTGTAAAGCTGCAGTATAAGTGGTTTACAGTACCGTAGTACTGCCATTGCAAATATATAAAAGTGTTCTCTCTTTCTTGAACCTGATAATGCTGCTGCAAACTAATTGCACAGCATCTATGGCAGTGTTGCTAATTACTGCCACGAATTTCAAACTCTGGTATTTGGTTGAAGAATTGTGAATAAACTTACAGATGAGATTTATTTTAATTTTATATTTCACTTTATTTTAACCAAAGCAAGTTGCCTTTTTTCTTGTTAAATTTTTAGTGTCCTGTTTTATCATTGTATATATACATTGCTTTACAAATCTATATATATTTTTTCTGTTGCATTCAATCAATGAAAGGTTTGCCAGTTAATTCTTTGTGGATATTATAGCACACAACTTTGTATAAAATAAAGATGATTGTGAAATCTTGTTTCTGTTATTTTATCTACATCAGAAATGCAAGGACATAGCTAGAGGGAAACTGGTTTTGTAGAATACCGTTTTTTCACTCCCGCATTGAAAACATAAATTTAGATTTATCAGAAGTTTTAATGCATTTCAGCACATCAAGTATTGCCTGTGTTTCACAGTAGTAAATATTGATGCCTAATTAGGTAATCTCTTAGAAATTGTTTTAGATGGAAACACTGCAGCACAAGCTACATTATTTCCAACTGACAGTAGTACAAGCTACAATATTTCCAACTGACTGTAGTACAAGCTACATTATTTCCAACTGACTGCAGCACAGGCTACAGTATTTCCAACTGACTGTAGTACAAGCTACAGTATTTCCAACTGACTGTAGTACAAGCTACATTATTTCCAACTGACTGCAGCACAGGCTACAGTATTTCCAACTTGTGATCAATCAGTATAAGCATGATTGAAATCACTAAATCTGTTCTTGATTTGCAAGAAATGTTTGTAAACTAGTGTATTTGTAGTTTTTTTTTCCAAATCAGGTGGCTCAAAATACCATGGTGGAAGAACAAAACGGCCATTAACAATTAGTCCAAAAAATTAATCACTGTAATGATATTTGATAAACCAGTCGTGTGTGAATGACAAACACCTACCCACTGAGTCTCATGGCGCACTCACTCTGGACTGGAGCCAAGATCATAAATACCATGACTACTGTGATTTGATCTCAGTAACTACCTGCCAAAGAGTCCAACAACTACCACTACACCATCATGGCTGGTATGAAATAGTCATTGATTAAATATGCTGTGATGTTTTTTTGTTTATCCATCTGTTAAAAATTTTCCATTCCAACCAGTGGTCCACAACTGGTTCATCAAAGGCTGTGGTATGTGCTGTCCTGTCTTTGGAAGGTGCATATAAAAAGACCCCTTACTGCTTATCAGAAAGAGCAGCCTATGTGACAGCTGCATAGTTCCTTTAAAGAAATGTCAGAATAACCATATGTTTGACGTCCAATAGCTGATGATAGATAAAAAAATTGATGTGCTCTAGAGGCATCGTTAAATAAAACAAACTTTACGTTACTTTTCATGACATGGTGAGCTTTGGTGGTCCAGCGACAGAACGTCGGACTCTCAAGCTGATGACGGTGGTTCAAAACCCATTGTAGGCTGGCTTATACTTGATTACATGTCAAAATAACCAAACGTTTGACATCCAATAACCAATGATTAATAAATCAATGTTTTCTAATTGTGTTGTTAAACAAAATCAAAAAAAAAAATCCTTATTGTACAAAATACAAACAAGTGTTTTAAAATGATTTATTTACACTTAAGTTAAATATACTGTTCTTAAACATTGGCTCAGCCAGGCCATCCACAACTTTCTCACGTTAATGATAAATTTTGACAGTATTAAATATACATGTAGATAAAATCATTTTGTAGAGGTCTGCATGTATAATATTTCCCATTAAATAATGTATGGTAAATTTAGTAAAACATTAATAAAAATAAAAAATTATTTAAATCTTTCACATAGCAAAAACAGCCTATGTTTAACATTTAAATGGACAAACATTTAATGTGAACTATGTTAAAGTTATATAATTATACATATATATATATTGTTATATATATACAAATATCAAGTGTTAAACAAAGAACTGTTTAAAAGAATACATGTTAAAGATGTTTTGATTTGGACAACAACATTGTATGTCATTAATAATTTATTAAAAACAAATATAAACATTAGTTATGTATGCCTGGTATGTTTCATATGTTACAACTTACAAACCAAAAATAAACTATTCACAAGTAAAAACTGGTGTTCATACTTTTTCTGTTTGCAAGCAATAAACAAATATTTAACTTTAATATAAATAATTTAAAAAATCTTTTGAAGACCGGATAACAATGATGTTACATGTATGATATTTGTATGTACATTTGTAAATGTGTACACTTGAGAATGCCAATTGGAAGACCAATTACAATACTGAATGTATTACCTTCTGAAAATAAAGAATGTTATTTTTATTATTATTATAATTATTATTATTATTAAACTGGCAGATCCATAGCAGGTTTTTGAGGGTTCAAATGTATTTTAGTACTCCAATTTTGATCCCCCCCCCCACCCATTATAATTAATCCTAATTTACTTTTAACACAACTGTCAGCATTAAATTTCTCCTCATCTGTCAACACCCCTCTATAAAAACCCTTTATGGGTGCTTATTTACATGTTAAACATTTTATATGTTAAATGAGTCTATTTTTGCTGTGTATTTCTTTTTCATTAACTGCATGAATAAATCAACTGAAGAATTCAAAATTTCAACAACATTCGTCATCAGTTAATTTTATCAGTTCTTGTTCATTAAGTTTATTGTCATTATTTGAATGTTTCATTTTCACTGTCATTTATTCTTTCTGAAGAAGAACTCTTCAATTTTGAGTAGCCAAACTTTTGCAAAATACTTTTACTACTCATGTCAATAAAATCGGCAGCCATTTTGTTCCCACTGCTATCTTCAAAAGGACTACCATTGTTATTCTGCAAGAGTTTTTCGGCATACACCTTGTCCCTATCGCAGATATATGTTTCGTAAATTTCATCATCATCATCATCTTCAACGCTTGATCCAGGTTTTAGAAATACAGCTGAATCCGTGATATCTTTATGGTGGCGGAGTCGGTGTATTTTTAAATTTCCAGCCTGACCAAAATTTTTCCAACAAATGTTACACGTGTAAACTTCTTCTTTAGTGTGAATTGTTCTAACATGGCGATACAGATTTTTTGAAGTAGAGAATCCCTTCTCACATGTTTTACATTTAAATGATTTCTTTTCTTTTCCTTCGTGGATCTTCATATGCTCCCGGAGATAACCCTTGTCCACAAATCCACGCTCGCAAACATTGCACTTAAAAGGACGTTCACCTGGGAACAAAAATTGTTTTAAATTCAGCTGTATAAAAATTTCCATAAATAAGCCAAAGCAGGTCCCAATCCCTGTTTCAAATGAGTCAACTTTCAATTTTTTATTTTTTTCACAGGAACCCTGTTACAAAGAAAATCTGTCCCCCAAACAGGGTGTCATCAAAGGACCTGTAGGTGGAAATGTTTTAATTGCAAATTATAAAAACAAGCATACATAAAAAATGTTTGGGGAGGGGGAGGGGGTGTTTGGTGGAGTAATTTAATGACACCTCTAGAGCACATTGATTTTTATCTTATCATCAGTTATTGGATGTCAATCATATGGTCATTCTGATACATTTATTTAGAGGAAACCTGCTGCCGTCACATAGGCTACTCTTTCCGACAAGTAGCAAGGGGTCTTTTATAAACACTGTCCCACAGACAGGACAGCACATACCATGGCCTTTGATGAACCAGTTGTGGACCTCTGGTTGGAACAGAAAATAGCCCAAACTGCAAATGGGTCCACTGAGAAGGACTGAATTGACGACCCACTGTTCCACAGGTGGACTCGCTACCATTTAGGCTACATCCCGCTCCAAATTTATATTGCGGTACACAAAGTATGTAGCGTCATATCCTGAACACATTCCAACACTTGAAATTGCTCACAGCAATCAAAAATGCCTTGGAGATTGCCGCAGAGTTTTTCATTCTCCGTGGCACTTTTTTTGGCAGCAGATTAAAAAAAAAATTGGTGTATTTTTTTCTTATTATTATAAATAATGCACTTTACGCTCAAATTGCCACAGAAAATCTGTTGACACTATTTCTCGAAACCATTTATTTTGACATGGATATTTTCTTAATTGCATGTGTTGACATTCAACCACTGAGGTGTCTCTGACTTGTGGAGTGGGATGTAGCTCAAATAGTAGCGTGTCCGCATGTGAACCGGTCGGTCGTCGGATCAATCCTTTTCAGTGGACCCATTTGCAGTTTGGGCTATTTTCAATTCCAACCAGTGGTCTACAACTAGTTAATCAAAGGCTGTGGTATGTGATATCCTGTCTGTGGGACTGTGCATATAAAAGACCACTTGCTGCTTATCGGAAAGAGTAGCCTATGTGGCAGTAGCAGGTTTCCTCTAAATAAATGTTAGAATGACCATATGATTGACGTCCAATAGCCAATGATAAGATAAAAATCAATGTGCTCTACAGGCGTCGTTAAATAAAACAAACTTTACTTTGTATTTACATGACAGTAATAATAAAATACCTGTATGATATCTCTGGTGAGCAGTAAGTTTTCCTGACTCCACAAATCCCTTCCCACAGATATCACACACAAACGGCTTTTCTGCGATATGTACCCATTTCACATGTCGTACCAGATTACGTGTGCTCACAAACCCCGAACCACATACTTCGCATATCCAAGATTTCTCTCGTTTCATCCCAGTATGTGATCGAAGATGTCCGACTAGATCCGAATGTTGAATGTAGCGTTTCTCACACATATTGCATTTAAATGGATAATTTCCTGTGTGTCGTCCTATGTGGCGTTTTAGCGAAGCAGCCTGGCCAAATGAATCATTACAGAAACTACAGACATACGGTTTTTCCCCCGAGTGAGTTCTTAAGTGACGGTTTAGCGAGACCTTGACTGAGAAACGTTTTTTACATATTGAACAAACAAATGGTTTTTCCCCTGTATGTATTCTCTGATGAACAATAACCGCGCTCGTGGATTTTAAAAACTTTCCACATACGTGACATTGGAACCGTTTTTCATCACCATGAGTTTTTGAAGAATGCGTGTTTTCATGTGAGTCGGAAGTATTATCTTTTAAGTGGGTTTTTTGTTTCCTTTTTCCTTTATTTTTCTCACTATTACGATTCGAACGCGTTTTCATCTTTTCGTCTTCCATCATAGGGGATTGTTTTATTATTTTAACTTCAACAGATTTATTTGTTTTTCTTTCCAATTTCCTTTTTCTAACTGGACGATATTTACGTTTTGCAATTTTTCTCAAACTGTCTTTTCTACTTGATGATGACCTATTATCAAGATTTTCTGAACTGCTTGAGTTCGATACGTTATCTTCAGTATCTGGCTGAACCGGAAATTCAAGTTCCTTATTTTCTGTTAAAGTTGTATCGGGTACAGATAATTCACTTTCTGGATCAACAATGTTCTTTTCAGATTCTTTATTCTTAAACGAATCGTTTACGGTTTCTTTTTCTAAAAAACCTGTGATATCCAAAGAATCATATTTTAGAGGCATTTTTTTTGTTTCATCATTTCCAAAATCACCTTGGTAACAAGAGTCAGTAGTATCATGCATCTTTGAAGAATACATATTGCTATCAGTAGTAACAAAACTGAATTTACTGGGTAAGTGAATATTTTTAATATCAGTATATTCTTTTGACAAATCTTTCACATGTTCCCCAGCATCTTCCACAACAAAAGAATTGGTTAATTGTTTTGTTCCTGCAGATGGTGATGGCATTTCATTTCCAATTTTCTCATCTTCTTCTTCACAACTGACAACGAACATTTTCGTTTCCGGGGATGAAAATGGTGGCATCTCCATTCCAATCTGATCATCTCCGTAATCATTAGTAACAATATAAACTTTCATTTCAGAGGACGAATGTTTTGTAATATCATTAATTTTATCATTTTCACGTCCACCCATCTTTAACATGTTTCTTTCATATTCAGAACAAACTACATGTTCAATATGTTCTGATTTTACTTTGACATTTGGATCGGAGACAACATGTGTGGGTCCATAACCCATCTGAATCCCTTCTTTATCTGTGATATCCATAGTAACCACAGACGGAATATCTGGATCATCTATAAACTGGGCATATTCCATTTTCTCAACTGCTGCATATCTCTCAACCATTCTTGATTTGTTATTTCAGTGATGAGAATGGCAATTGTGAAAAAAGTCTGAAAAAGTAAGCATAAAGATGTGTTCACATGTCATGTAAGCGAAAATCCTGATTCCCAACTAAACTAATTCAATATAGATTGCACTTTATTACTATCTGGAACTCTTCGGTGTTCACCAACAGTTCTGAGTGATTATTCAGTAAATACAGAATAGGTAGTGCTTTGAAAAACCAGCCTTACATTCAGCACAGACTAGCATTCGCAAAAGCTACATAGCCATTTCATTGATTCCAAACATTCTCATTGGATTTAACATGAAGCGCATCGAAAACTAGTCTAGCTTGCAGGATAGAAAAAAGTCGGCATTTTGCGAATCTGCAGAGAATTCTCATCTGTTATTTCCAGAGACAAATGCTTCTGTCAGTCTGTTTCCATGTTGAAATATTTCCTCAACGATAGTTGTTAAACTGTATGAGTGCTGAGTATGCTGTCATTTTAGCTTCTCCATTTGGCAGCAAAACAGGTTTGTTCTTCAGGTGTATCTCTCCTTGCAGGCACTGCTGAAAAGAAGGTTAAAACAAATTAAGTATTTAATTTACAGGTGTCGAATTTTAATTTTTAGAAAGCATGGCAAATGTTGCCTTCAGTTTAGTAAGAAAACTAAGAAACCAAGGCAGGTTGGAGGGGGAGGCACCAAGGCAAACCTTTCTTTCAAAAGAGTGGCACGAAGGCAACTGGTTATGGGACAAGGAAGGAAAGTTATACAACATGCAGTGTTTTCAAAACAAGGCGGATGGCAGCGCATTTACCTGTCTTTTTGCAAACTTGCGCCATCTACTTTCTTGTATTAAACAAGCTTGAATCGTATCTTCTCCTCATACTCTCTTTCTTCCAATTCCTACTCTCAAATAAAATGAAAAGCCTGAACATGGAAAAAACATGAAGGGCACGGTGGCAAACCACATAAGGTATTTTTCTTGCCATCGATGTTCGATTTTTGGGGCACTGCGGCAAATAAGAGGGGCACCCATGGCATTGGACATTTTGACTGGCAAAACAAAAATAATTATTTCCAACCCTGTAAAGTGTTTTCATGTGGCCCATTTAACGTTGCCAGATTTCACAAAACAGTCTCATGTGAACATTTACATTTATTCAATAAATAATATGTAAACAAACAATGAGCTATACAAACAATGATTTAATGCATTTCCATACATAAGGTAAATTTCCAACAGCAATTTAGTTTTTTAGAAGGACATGCTTTGTTTTCTTGACTTTATTCTGTAATTGTACATTATAACTGCAATTCAGCTGCAAGTGGAGCGATAGTTGTAGTAAAATTGAATGGAATGAAATGATATTTGGCTTGACTAACTAGTGGGGCAGGGGAGTTGAACCCCTAAAGTAGTTATAGTTTTTAAATGATTTCAAAAATTAAATAAAACAATAATTCGTGTACACAATGGTTTTAACTTTAACATTATAGTGTCCAATAAGTTAACATATTTTGGTACTAATTATCATTAGCTTTTTAAGAACGTGCTTATAATTTTTTTTATTTGTCATTTTGTTTTTGTTAAATTATTGAACTTTAAATAACCCTAACAAGGCCTCTTTACTGAGAAAATTAATTAAATCCTGCTAATACGATCATATGAAAAACATTGTTAATAAAATGTGATGTTTCAGTAATCCATATTTTCTAAAATAAAATGTGATTTTAGTATTAACATGAGAAAACGTACAAAAATCCAGAATTTAGAATAGATAAATTGTTCCACAGGAAGCTCAATCAAAGGGAGATAATTAAATAGAAACTGGTTAAATTGGGATCATGCCTAGGACTAAACCTTCAAGAAATGAGCGGAAATTATTTACGTTATAGTTTTATTTTATTAATGGCTGATTTTTTCTGTTTGCATAATCAGACAGCGCTCCTCTTTTTGCATAATTAGTCTTGGAGGAGCAAAATCCCCTTTCATAAAACATGGATACACCCCTCCTGTCACGTAGCCGAGTTTCTGACGTAAGACAGCTGTTAATTACTGGTGCTTGCTTCACAGCAAACATCAGTAATTAACAGCTGTCTAACATCAGAAACTCGGATAATTGGTCACGTTACCGTACTATTAATTACGTCACCTGTTGATTTAACACGTCATGACACGGTTGATTGGTTTATGCCTCAAAACTTGTTTGCAGCCAGCACCCGATGAAACTAGCTTTATGACATATTTGTGATTTTGTGTTTTTATTTTTAATTATTATTTTTTTTAAAGTAACATTGATATATTTTATATGATTCCAAGGGCGAAAATCCGTTCCTAAAAGTGGGGGTGAGGGTGGTGGTGGTGGACGGAACATCCCCCTGTCCAAAAAGTGTGAGGAGTGGGGGTGGGGACGGACAATCCCGCGGTCTGATAATAATTACAACTTCAACAAAAATTTATAATAAAAATGTCGATGCCCTCACATGGCGTGAGACCGTATTATATTTTAATAAAGAGTGATCTCCCCTCATAGAGGGCGAAGCAGTTACTTAGCAACCGTTGCTGACGATTTCTCCATTTGTAAATAATAAGTTCCTTGTTTTGCTTTTTTGTTGCGGGTCAGTTTACTACAACTTACTTGTCATCATGTCTGATATTGGTTCCGAAGAGATGGAAGAGGAGCAGGGCCCATACTTGGGCGTAAGTGCTAGCTATTTTTATTTTAATTGTTTAATTAACGTTCCATTTAAAATCCAGATTACATGATTGACATGTCACATGAACTGCACGAGTCTTTTTCAATTTCACGGTGGCTTGGTCTATATTCATATTTTTAAATGACAGCAATGTTTAATATCATATGACAGATCATAATAAAGACGATTTATACGCACTCACACTCATAAAATAGCTTGCCTCGCATTCATAATAAATTAACGTAATAACAAATAGTACCGTCCAGTAATACGATTTCGTTAATATTATGTTATCACTAATTTGACAAACCAAACATTTTAATATTTTTTTCATTATTGGATGACTTTGTATTATTATTTCTTCATTAAAGTTTCCTTTTTCAAATTATTTCTTGTTACTCCATAAAATTGATCTATTTATAATTATACAACAATGACTGACGCATTACTGTATCCCCGTCATGCCAAATTGCGTCCCATTAACAGGAACTGGCATGCGCATTTGAGTCACATAGTACACTTAACGACATCAATGTT
>JAULBS010015103.1:0-25328 GCA_032355785.1 Symmetromphalus regularis | reverse complement strand
ATGGATGGATGGATGGATGGATGGATGGATGGATGGATGGATGGATGGATGGATGGACGGACGGACGGACGGATGGACAGACAGACGGATGGTCACAGGGGATGTGTAATCACCATAGGTTTCTGTATTGCACAATGAAACGGTAATACCATTAAAGTTATTTTAAAATAATGAACACCTCAAACCACTGTTGGAACATTATTTGGATATCAGATTCAGTCTCCAACAGTTAAACTCTTAACATTGGCAGTGGGATTCTTGTCTCAGTTTTTAACTGGACGATGCCCATTCACACACTACACGTATTAAGCAGCAATATATCCAGAAGAAATTTAGTTTTGTTTGTCCATCACATAGTGTTTACAACTCAATATACTTACTTCCAGATTTTGCTTTGGCCACTCCAATCTCCGAACAGGGGCAGAATCTAAAGCTGACAGAATTGCTAGATAGGAGTTAAAGTTTGCCATCTTTCGTAGATGCTGAAATTCACAAAAGCCAGGAGTATTAATAAAATCTATTTGCATAAAGGACTAAAGTCTAAGATGCCACTGTATATTAACATTTTAAAATTAAGGGGACTTTTATGATTTATTATTATTTAGATAGTGCATTTATTAAACTACAACACTTAAGAGCAATACTTGGACAGGCACAGAATTTAATACTTGACTTGTGAACACATATCACTGGAGGTATTTAAATTTAAATCAAATTAGTCCCCCAGACGTAATTAGACAGTTGTTAAAACATTAAAAATTGAAAATTATGCACTGCAATAAAGCCAATGATTTTAGCTTTTCAAAAGTGAAAACCTTTTTTAAAAATATTCCAAGCATTTAAGAAATTGATGAAATGTCAAAACTGAGAAACTTGTTTGGACAGTGCAGATTGTTTATTCTACCATTAAAATCCCTATTGACACAGTATTTAAAAAAGACAAATTTATACTAAAATACACAATGTTTAAATTCTTGTCAGATGACTTTAAAATTATTTTCAAATTAAAGCACTAAAATTAAAGGTACATACCTTCATAATCTTGATAAACTTGATCAGTAATTTTTCTCTCTCTTTTGGATCATCTTGCTTGAGTATCTTCGTCCGACACCTAAAGAAAACAGATTGACATTCCACTCAGGGGCAGATGCAGCAATTTTGGACATGGGGATATAAAAATATTTTCTAGATATTTAATATTGGAAAGGGTGAGTCCAAAGTTGGATTTGTCTAAATTAAATTAAATTGGTGTCTGAGGGTGAGTGTCATAATACCCTAAACATAAAATGGATTCAAATATGCTATTCCTATTAAAACATTGTCAAAAAGAAAATACTTTAAAGTGCTATATCTACATTTTATTTTCAGAAATTTATTATTGAATTTTCATCTGTGATATTACAGCTGTTTTGAACAGGACTGACAGGCCCATTCAAAGCTGGTTATAGGCCCGGGTCAGATGGGAAATGAAGGCCCCCATTTCAAACTGCTCTTTTGGTATCTCTGTAATCAATAGCAAGGGATGTAGGCCCCCTCAAAATCATAGGTCCATGCCAACTAACCCATCTGACCCCACCTCTGTTCTGGCCTCTGGCCTGAGGACTGATACTGTTTGTAATTTGTTTATCTCTATGCAAGTTACAGGAAATCCCAGTGGTGCTATGAAATGCATAATCATCTACTTAGTGTTTACTTACCAGTAAGACATCTTGTTGAAATGCTCGGTGAAGTGTGTCAGGTGGGGACTCAGTTCTTCAGACTGTTCCTTGGCCCACAATAGAACTTCAGGAATCTGTCACAGAACAGAAGAAACCCAGCTCAAGTAACTTAAAACAACATTGGAACTTAATTCATCATGTGAGGAAACAGGAATGTTTTATTTGTGAAGATAATAATATTGTATTTATACAATGTTGATGTTATTTTATTATTTCATTTCTATATAATCATAATTAAATATTCTATGTAACATTTCAAAATTTATTGCAATTCCAAAATCTACTGAGTCACAGATGAGCAAGAAAAAAACATTTACAAACATATATCAAAAAAATGCAAGCAAATTTTTCGGTAATTTTATTGACTGTTTTTTTTTTCAATCACTTCTGAAGAATACACAGGCTTAGACAAATTAAGCAAATTATCAAAAACATGGATTTCAAAAATAAAATGATGCCATTTTTCTTTTCATAATCATATATTTTATTTTTTATTATTAATTTTTATTTTTTTATGATGATGATAGAGAAATATCAAGAATACCTCTATTTTCTGGAACAGTTCTGCATCCAGAAGAGTCATTTGTTCTGCTATGTCATGTGACTTGTAGTGGACCAAATCAGGTGAACTAAAATAACAATATATATATATATATATATATATATATATATATAGACTGATTATAACAAACAAAATTAATTAATGACAAATGGGTATTTTTGGATTTTTCTTTAAGTATGGTAAAAATACATTAAATTTAGTTTTTGACTTTATAAAGATTACAAAATGTAATTTTAATTCATTGTTAACAATGGTGAAATTTGGCAATTGAACATTAATAGTCTTACTAAAATAATATTTTTGATAATAAAACTAATAAAACAAAACAAAATTCATTCCTTTAATTGAGGACAATATAGAGAGTTATATGAAGTGTTTTCACAAAACTTGCCAAGTCCTGGCAACAAGGAAATTCTGTTAACGATAAAATCACCATTTAATTTTATTTTATTTTGTTTTGATTAAATATGCAGGCATGGGAATTGGAAAAAGTGGCTGGCACATATTCAGCCTAAAATCCAAATTCAAGGGCCTAGGGGCTATGCACTAACAGAGGGACCAGTAGGGAAATGTCACCCACCCAAAAATGAATGTGGGTATTTTGGAGGCTGATTTGGTCCCTCAGTGCATATAAATTGAGAAAAGCTGTTTCCATTTGTACCTACATTGACACTTTTTTTTTACTCAAAGCCTTGGGGCATGTGGTATATACCTTGAGGTGTACCATGAACTTGAATGACGCATATACATGGTGACAGACATACAATTCCCATACCTGAATATGATATTTGTTTTTATGCTACCATACCTTTGGTTTAGATTAATTGACTGTATTGGAAACTGGTTGTTTGCTTCAACAAGTGTACGTTGTCGTTTCTCACATTTCTCAATGATGATGTTTCGTAAAATACGTGCAAACGTTAGTTCACCCTGACTAATTAACTCGAAGACGAGGTCCATCATTCTCTTGACAACGTCATCATCCAGTTCCATACATCTGAAAGAAATCAATAACCATGCAATTACACTCAATCACACAACCCCTGCAATTAAGAAAATGTCCAAGGCAAAATAAATGCTGTGGAAAAATAGTGTTAATGGGAATGTTAGTGTTCACACATTTCCAATTTGAGTTTGCAAAGAAAAAATAAACACTGAACAATCTTTTTTAGTCCATGGCCAAAAAAGTGTCACAGAGAATGAAAAACTCCACAGCAATCTCCATGGCATTACTGACTGCTGTGGACAATTTCAGGGGTTGATCACATCACATTACTAATTGCTGTGGACAATTTCAGGGGTTGATCACATCACATTACTGATTGCTGTGGACAATTTCAGGGGTTGATCACATCACATTACTGATTGCTGTGGACAATTTCAAGGGTTTATCACGTCACATTACTGATTGCTGTGAAAAATTTCAGGTGTTGATCACATCACATTACTGATTGTTGTGGACAATTTCAGGGGTTGATCACATCACATTGCTGTGGACAATTTCAGGGGTTGATCACATCACATCACATCACAAGGAAATGACACTTTATTTAATGGACCGTAACACATTGTTTATTCAGCGGCTATTAGGTGTCAGACATAAGGTGTTTGTGACACATGGTCTTTACAAGAAGCCAGCTTCTGTCATATAGGCTACTCTTTCTAATTAGCAGCGAGTGGTCTTTTAAATGCACTTCCCCACAGACAGTACAGCACATACCATGACCTCTGATAAACCAGATGTGGACCACTATCCAAGAGATTTGATACAAAATGACTTGAAAAATTAACTTTGTGTTTATAAAAATTTTCATGGTTTTGGAAATTTAAAAAAAGTATTTTTTATCCAAGTATCAGAAATATATTTTGACAATCACATTTTTATATAGGCCTACCAAAAAATTTATAATTAGGCAATTTTTTAATTCTTTTCTTTCTCTTTTCTCATATCTGTAGAAATAAATAAAATTTTCATATTTTATTATTATTATTATTGTGTACACATTTAAATCGATTCAACTGCATAAAACATCAAGATAAATCACTGTAAAACACATAAAGGGAAACATTACTTGTCAAACACTTTGTAAAACTATTTTACCCCAATTCATCGACAACTCTAATGAGTAGAGAGAAGGAATTGCGACCCAGTCTCTTCTTATTGTCTGTAGCATGTTGAAATTTGTAGAACCTGTACAACAGTTTTTCTATCAACTCCTTTGGTGAGATGAATGTCCGATACGTAGTTAGAAAAGCTTCCTGGTAAATGAACTCTGCAAAAATAAATCAATTCAAAATACAGGTAAACAACAGTTAAATCTTGTTCATTCGAATATCAATGCTTAAAAAAGTATTGGCTCTTTCTAAAAATCCTTTTGTGACACATCTTCTATCAGTAAGCAAACAAGCTGTGAGTGAAAGAGTGATGCAATGCATCGACCTACTTTTCATTATCTGTCACTGCTCTGGTATTTTTACAAATATTTGAAAAAGTATGGTGAGAATTCATACTGGCCAATAACTTGTGACTAGTATAGATATTTAATGTTTGTATATACAACCCCTGAAATCAGCAATGCCATGGAGTTTTTCAATCTCCGTGGCACTTTTTTTGTCTAAAGATTTTTTTTTTTAATTATGTTTTATTTTTTTCTTATTATTAAAAATAAAGTACACTTTACACTGAAATTACCGTTGAAAATGCTGTGGTCACTATTTCTCCACAGCATCTATTTTGCCATGGACATTTTCTTAATTTCACAGCTTGTTTATATGATACAACAATAGCTGTCATTAATTAAATATTTATTATGCACTAGGAGATAGGTATTGATATTGCAATTAAAAAACATTAAAAATAAAAACTGATTGGTGTTGGTATAAATCAATGCTTTGTTGTTCAGGAAGTGCTGTGTGAGGATGGTATAGTATATAATGAAAACTATAATGATGCTTAAATTAATTCCTTTCCTAGTATCACAAGAATATGGAAACAGTACACTGGATAAAGAAACTGAGTCAGACATTTCTACTGTTTTCTTTAATAAACTGTAATTAAAGTGAAATAAATCATATTGATTAACATCAATGCACAACAGTTAATTCCGTAGTGAAACAGAAAATCTTGAAATTAATTCTACATTACGAACATCAGAGACTGGCAGTAATGCTGTGGGCCAAGCATGCAAGTCATGGTCATTTCGAAATGTTTATATTTTGCACAATATTTTTACCAAATTTAAATTAAGCATGTATCTAAAAACCAAACATGCAAAATGAAGTGTGAAGAATACCAAATGATATTTACTGGAAAACATTATTGTGATTTATGTCCGACTCATGATCACTTTACCCATTTGTATGAATTACAATCTACATGTAAGTTAAGATCAAAATTTCTTTTTTATATTACAACTTGCACACAATAGAAGACAACGTGAGTTAAACAGAATTGACAATGAAATATTAATAACAGTATTACATCATTAGCATGCTGTAAGAAAGAACATTCAATACTTGAGATTATTTCAATGGGTTCCATTACTTTCACAACATAATTCATACAATACCTACACAATAGAAATACAGGATTAACGATTATCTTTCTAAAAATATAGTGACGTCAGCTAAATTATGCAATCTTTAAATAATCCATTAAAACAGAGTTCTAATTCAGACTTCTGAAAATGATATGTGATGAAAAGTATTTTATCCTAATGGTATTAACAAAGACGTCTAAAGCAAAATTACCAATAAAATTATCTCAAAAATATAAAACAAGTCATTATGATTTTATCATTTACAAATTTTATTCTTTAAACATGAAGTGATCGTGTAAAACCAGTCACAAAAAACATGTAGCATCAGAAATATCACTTGGCTCATTACCTAAAACAAATACTGTGTAGTCCCTATTTAATGCCCTGGGGGGAGGGGATGCTTTACATTTTGCAAATTTGGAGTTCATTGAGTTCATGATAGTTTGAAATCATGTTTTTACTGTTAAATATTTTGTGCAATACAGATTACTAGCGCATGCATTCATTACATACTTTGGATATGATCATGGATTTATGCTGGTAAAATAGCTTGGGGCATTAGTTAGGGAGGAGGTGTTAAACAGGAAATATACGATATCACAGTGATCATAATTTATAACAGCTGTGACATTTTTACTATTATATTAAATAAATATACCAATATTAAGCAATTATGTCTGTTAAATATCACTAAATATGCTTAAAGAATTAAAAGCCTTACCAAAATATTCATTTAAATTTATTTAATATGTTTAAGAAACAAAACAAATATTGTTTATAAAAATCTCAGTAAAACATTTGAATTAAATTAACTCTAACACAAAACCTAAACACATTTTAAATATATTTCATGCAAATAAAAAATGAAATGAAACATGTTCACTTCTAAACGTGATAATAATGAAAAATAAAAATAGAGCTCTATTGATTTTACACACTGGAATATCCCTTCACCACACAAACTTCCACGCCCATACCCAAGATAAAATCTGTAACATCAAAGCACAGAATCAATACAATCAAAGGCCTTTTTCACTTTATTGTTTTATGGATTTTCAATTCTCTAAAAATATTATCAGTTTTTTGTTGTTGATATTTTGACAATAAATAGTCGTTTTTTATTTGCTAATGTAATGTATGGGAATTTTGTTTTTGCTTTCATTGTTTTTAGGATAGAAGATATACTCAACCAAAAAAGAAAGTATGCACGCAATCAACAGTCATTTATTTTATAAACCAGACAACATTCCTGGCAGGAATTCTGGAACTGGATAACCACACTATTCAGGAGGAGGTGTGTGTGTACTGTAATATCACAAATAGTGCACGTTTGCTGCAAATGGACCATTACTATGACCACCCCATGAATCAAAAATATTTCAACATGCATACTTTCTTGTTTGGTTGAGTATGCATAAACCAAGTCATAAAAAAATAAAAGACTTATTAATTGACTTTACTGAATCCAGTAACCCAGCTAATGGACAATGTAACGCTTTCATTGTTTCAGATTCAAACAGATATGTTATGCATGACTTCTCACATGCTCATTGAAAATGTGACATCTACAAAGGACAGACAAAATGTTTTGAACCTGCCCCAGTTCTCGAAAGGATAGCTATTTTTTTTGTGACATTATCTCTGATTCAGATTTTATGGGTGCCAGTGAAAATATCTATTCAGTAAAAACATAATAAAATCGTATAAATGTCAATTTTATGTTAAAATTTTAATTATTATTTTTTTTTTTTTAAACTGTTTATATAATATAAAGGTATTTGAAATGATAAAGCATACATCAATATATGGAAAGGAAGAAATTCTATTTATAAAATTTAATCATACCACTGTGTTTGAAGACACGTGACTCGCAGCCTATTAGAAAACAAAGTATCATTATGATAGCAGTTATAATATTTGTTTATTTGATAGTTAACTGTCCAATCAGCAATTAAGATCAAACATGTGGGATTTCAGTTAGATATTCATTACGACAACTGACAAGTTTTGCTGAAAACTTTGGAATGGGATATCTTTTTTTTTTTTAACAAAGGGCAAATATGAATAAAATCAAAATATTAAATGAAACATAGTAATTAGTTTAGTAATCAGATGCAGATTTAGAAGGGGTAGGGGTGGTGGACAAGATGTCCATGGCCGTGCAGAGCTGGCAATAGGCCTGGGCTAAATGGGAAATACAGGCCCCATTACAAATTGCTAATTAAATATGTCTGTAATCAGTATTAAATATATGTGATTAAAAAAGGGGTATATACATGTATATGTAGTGTATATCACTATATGATGTATTTAGGATTCCCTTAACTCTGTTTACAATATCAATATTTTTTACCAAAGGCTCAAGGGTCCACCTTTGCCTATACCAGAAGGAGTAGCACCCTCAAAATCATAGGCTCATGCACAACTGGCACCCCCTCTGTTCTGGCCTGAATATGCCTAGCCTCCCCTTTATTTGGACAAATTAAAAATTATATAACAGAATTATTGCATCCCTCCCTCGTACAATATAATAATTAAAGATATAAAGTGTGCACAAGAGGAAAGAAACATTGTTAAAGAAGTGTTTTATGACAGAATGGAAGAAAAGTAGTACAGACGTGATGGCAGAAAGTGATAACATCAACACAACACTGACCACATGACATTCCATTAATACCAGTAATAGTGAAAAACAACAAACACTTTTGTGTGATCCCGAACTCAGACTAACAGAAGACGTTAACAAGCTTCTGACAACATTACACAGAGCAAGACACATGACAGTCTGACTGTTTAAATATCACATCAATCTACTGATAAAACCTTTGGTTTATACAGGGTGTAAATTAAGTGATGTACACAGCCATTTGATAGTCAAATTTTTGTGGAGACAACTTTTGTGATTCAATTTCAATACACATATTTCATGCCCTATTATATTTAAAATAGAATAAAATAATTAATGAGTATTAGGATATGTTCTGTTTTTGAAACTAATTTTTGTGTAGGCAACCTTTGTGATTCAATTTTTATACACGTATTTCAAGGCGCAAAATAAATGTTTTCACTTAACTAGCCAATTGCTAACCAATGTTAAAAAATGATTAGCAATTTTGGTAAAATGTGTAGCAATAATTTCCAACAAGTCACGGGCTACTTCTAGCAAGTTTTGTGAGAGTACATTACTGAACTCTAACTGTGCAGTGTCATCAATTCATTGGCATTATAGTAATGTAGTGAACTGAAGGAACAATTCAATAAAGACCACGAAAACATGCAAAAAGGTGGTGTTTCGCATTTTGTTTTGAACAGATAATTTTGACTTGCAGTTAGTTTTTTTCCATCGCAAATTGCGATGCAACACCGGTTATTTTGTGCCTTGCTATTCTTGAGAATATTAATATAATAATTCTTATAAAGTTTTGTTTTGCTTTTGTTAAGATGGAAAGAAAATTCACCCGATATTTGGACTGGTGTTATTGGTAACAAAGTGTGGAAATTGAAGCAGTCACAGACACATCTGTACTATCAGGTGTTTGCAAAGCATTTGGTTTATCAGGAAGAAAGCAATGAAATTCATGAAAATACAGATACCTTTATTATTAAAAGTGAGAAAGAAGAAAATGCAGTTGATACTGTTAATTTGCAAAATACAACACAACAAATTTCAGCAAACGTGACTCAGTGTAAACAAGAAAATTCAAATTTCAGAATAAAGGTTGAGGTCCCAGACCATGAATATAAGACGAATGACAAGAAACATTTACGATTACAACATATTAAGAATGATGATTGTGAAAAAATGATAGACACAAATCAGTCTATTCTTCGAGACTATTTTCAACTTAATATCAATCTGACTGACCTTTATAACCACTGGTCTAGTGTAGACTCAAATTTCAAAGAAATTTCATCAACATTTCCAGGTATTCGGATGCTTCGTCAGGATCCAGTAGAAAACCTGTTCTCTTTTATCTGTTCATCAAACAACAACATCAGTCGTATCAGTACAATGATCGGTAAACTGTGCAGTCATTATGGAGAGGTTATTGGTACAGTTGATGGAGAACTATATCATTCTTTTCCTAAAGTGTCTGACCTGGTGGGAGATGACGTAGAGAGCACACTGCGAGGTTTGGGTTTTGGATACAGAGCTAAGTACATCCATCAATCAGCTAAGTTTATCATGGATAATCATGACGAAAATTGGATCTACTTTCTGCGCCAAAAGGAATACCATCATGCTAAACAAGAACTTAAGAAACTCTGTGGGGTTGGATCAAAGGTTTACATTTTCATTTATACTTCTAACATTTATAGTTAAGTTCTTTAGGTGAGTGGGATGTAGCTCAAATGGTAGAGTGTATCCGTCTGTGAAGCTGTCTGTCATCGGATCGATCCTTCTCAGTGGACCCATTTTCAGTTTGGGCTATTTTCTGTTCAAACTGGTTCATCAAAGGCCATGCTATGTGTTGTCCTGTATGTGGGAGAGTGTATTTAAAAGACCCCTTGCTGCTTATCAGAAAGAGTAGCCTATGTGGCAGCAGCAGGTTTCCTCTAAAAATATGTCAGTATGACTAAGATTGAGGCTCAATAGCCGATAAGATAGAAAAAACAATATGCTCTAGAGACGTTAAATAAAAATATTTTTACTTTTTTTAAAGTTCTAGTATACAAAAAATGTCGAAATTAAAAATATTAATATTCGTTTTTAACATCTTATGTAAGGCCAAAAAAAATTAAAAAATTATGATTTCACCCCCCCCATCCTGAAAAATGAGTCCGCCCTGAATTTTTAAATATGTCGCAATAGCTGCAGTTCAACTTTCTCAAGCACTGTAAAAGATTAAACCATCATTTGTTGAGAATTTTAACAATTTTGTAAATATAATAAATTTCAAAAAGAGTTCATGGTTTGAATGACATCATTGTGATGTGTACATGAAAGACATGTAGTCCTTTTATCAGTCTAGGGTGATCCAATATTAAAATGTCCCTGATAGACCCCAGGGGACCAGGTTTGCTATGGATTTGCCAGTTTTGTACCTGGTCTTCAGGGTTTTATAAAGATTTTCACAGAAAACAAAAATTAATAAAAACCTCTTCTCTACCTCGATTTATTTGATTAAGATGACAATCACCAACTTTTTAGCCTTTAAGTTGATAAATGAAAAACAATCATATGATATTAAATCTGAAGTTATTATAAGCTGCACAGTGTTGTTACAAAATGGGCTTTATAACCATTGTTATGATCATCATTTTAACTGACTCACAAGGTGAGAGACTGAACTTTTAAAAATAGAAACCATTATCACTTCCTGGCTTAATATTTTAGGTTGCAGATTGCATATGTCTGATGTCATTAGATAAGCCTGGATGCATTCCTGTTGACACCCATGTGTGGCAGTTTGCAGCACGAGACTATATGCCACAACTTCGACAGGCCAAATCTCTCACAGACAAACTATACTGTGAAATAGGTAAATATATACATCAGTGGCGGTGGCCCAGGCTCCCCTAAATTTTGCAATTTAAAAACAAATTATTATTATAATTTTTAATCTGAGAATTCTTTAGCCCCAATACTCCACCCCACTGTTGGATTTTCTGGATCTGCTACTGTACATGTATTTACCTTCAGGGTTTTTTTTTTTTTGGCGTGGGGGGGTATAGGAAACTTGTTCTCCAAAATTGCTAATACAAATTGTAAGACTATTCTGTGATATCTGAATGTTTTCATTTTGTTCTCAAGAATAGTTAACAGTTTTTAGTTTAACTTGTTAATACTGTTTCTGATCAGAAGCTTGTATATTAAAATCTTTTACAATTTTTACATCAGTTTTTATCTTCTTTTAATGTGTTTACCCACACCATCCCAAAACTGCCAGTAGCATTACATGTTTTTATGGTAATATTTTTGGAATCAGTATTCTTGCAATGGTTTGCTGAGAAAAATCTTTTATAATTTGAAAGCATTTCATGATGATTAACTCTTATACTCTTTCCAATTATTATAAGGTGGAATGTTTTGATTTAAAGTTTGATTTTTGTTGCGTGTTTTTTTTTGCAGGAGATTACTTTCGTGCACTGTGGGGAAATTATGCAGGGTGGGCTCATTCGGTGAGTGTTGCTGCATCTATATGTTGTTTTAAAGATACGTGTAACTATAGGTATGTATGGGGTGACAAGTGTAACAAAAATAAGTTAGCTAAATGACATTTAGATTTAAATCATGTTAACACTTATTTAGTAAATATCTACAATATTTAGTAAATAATTTCAATGTTTTTAAATTATTTATTAAATATTTGTAACATACATTATATCGTATTTAGCTAAATCATATATATTATATCGTATTTAGCTAAACCATATATAATAAATTGTATTATAATCATATTATATCGTATTTAGCCCATCTCATGTATAATATATAGGTTTTAGATAAGCATCGCACATGGTGTGCATAGAGCTCGACATGTAACATGATGTGACAGCATAGATAACTAGATAGATAACTATTTACAAATACAATTCATCATCATCGTATTTGTGATTTAATAGAGGGGCTTGGGTGGTAATATTCTTAAACTTATTCTTCAAAACTCCATTCCTTAAATTTTAGATTTTTGAAAACATAATATCCACATAATGTGGGTGATGTACATAGCATATATGATACATCAACATAGTATCCATGTACATGTAAAGTGTTTGCACGCCAATCTTTGGTCACGTGATGTCGTCAGGGAAGGGCTGGACTGAGCATGGCTTATATATTGTACAAGAGAGGGGCCAAATACGATATATGATTATACATGAGAGGGGCTAAATACGATATATTATTCATGGTTTAGCTAAAAACTATATATATGATGTAGCTAAATACGATATATATAATTTTGCTAAATGTCTTAACATTATGTTGAAGATATTTAATATATGTTACAAATATTTAATAAATATTGCAGATATTTAATAAATAAGTGTTAAAATGATTTAAATCTAAATGTCATTTAGCTAAATTATTTTAGATATTTAGATATATATATATATATATATATATATATATATATATATACACATGATTTACCTAAATGACATTTATTATATGTTGAAAATGTTTAACATGTTGGAAATATTTAATATATATTGTAGAGATTTAATAAATATTTTTTATTTATTATATAAACACATATGTAAATAAAATGTGTAGAAAAAGAGGTCAAATTACCTTAAATATTTTTTTTACACTTGGCACCCCATAGGTACATGTATGTAAGAGGGAAAAAAAGTGATAAATAAATAATTTTAAAAAATACTTCAGATCTACATCTGCATAAATAATGACCTAACCCATTAGAAAATGTAACTAACAATGAGATTTCTTTTTTGGGGGGTAGATGCTTGTTTTTTCTTTGCAAGTATCCATAACTTGTTTTAACATTATAACATAAATATGTTAAGCTTCTAAATTATTACTACCGGTTTTATAAATAAAGATTGGTGTGTCACTCATTATCATGCAAACATGTTTTCACTTTACAGGTGCTGTTCACAGCTGAATTGAAGAATTTTAAGGTAATTTGAAAACATCTGTGTTGTATTGAATGACAGAAAGAGTGAAAAAAGAAGTTCAATTAAAAAAAAAAGCCCCATAACCCCACCCATATTGATGTTAGTAATTACCACAGACCTGGCTTCCTTTCTGGTTTCTTTGTAATATTTCTGGTAAGACATCCCAAACTACGGCATTCCAGTGATACATTCCATTGGGTGGCAGAGTCGCCTAGATTTTTATTTATTTTTTTATTCTTTTTTTTTATCGTTAAAGTTGTTGTAGTTTGGTTCCATGAACAGCATTTGTATAACTTTAGCATCAGACATGGCATGAGCAATGTCTGCAAGAGACACATGATGTCCAACGGCTGTATTACAGCACATGCAACATTATTAAATGTACAATAAATGTGGAGTTGTTGATAGAATTGCAGACAAATAAGTAGATTTGTCAAAAAAAAGAAGAGGAAATGAAGATCTAGCAGAATCATGAAATAAGATGTGGACACACTGAGCTACAATGACATAAATGTTTTTTTTCAAACACAGCTTCTCATGATAGAGGTAACCAATTAACTTAAGAAGTAATTGCAACTAGATATTGACTATTGTTTTTCATTTGGCTGGAAGGTGTCTTTAAAGGCTGTTTACCATTGACAGGACAAAACAAACTGGCCTACTAACTGGAGCCCATCACCTGTGAAAATAGAACTCCTGTCCATTAAAAATAATTTTTGTACTTTTTGTGATTTTAAACATTTCAGTGCATGTGAATCACTGTGGCCAAGCTCATTTTAATTTATTTATTTTGTAGGTCATCAAAACTACTGGTACTAGTAGTAAAAGGCCAACCAAAAGAAAAATACCAAAGGAGCATAAGTTGTAGCAGTGGGAAAAGCTGATTATTTGAAAATATATATTGATTTGTATTTCTTCAGTAAAGATGTGGTTAGAAAATGAGGTGGGAGTAAAGTTGTTGATTTTTGATCCCACATGGATCTACACAAACAAAAGAGGTAGTGTTCCTGTCTGGGTGACCCTTTGGATTTGACCTCCAACTAGCTGTCCGTAACGTTATTAAATATGCACTACACTTGGTACCATCAATTGTAACCAAGATTGATATTTTGAATATTAAAAATATGAGTGACTACTTCTGTTTAATTTTGTTTATGTACATTAAAATAAAACATAGATTACACTAAATTTGTCAAGATAAAAATGTGACCCAGAACCCCTCTGTTGGACAAACAAATAGAAGGTTTTCTTAAAACTGATACAAGCAGTAAAGTAGCAAATTGTTCTGTGTCTGAATATATTTGCATATTCATTAAGGTTGCCGTATCTTAACATTAAAAAAAGAAGAGGACGTTCCCAATGACATTCAGCCCACGCCCAACACATGGCCATCAAAAGAGCACTACAGTTTCAACGGCAGGAAAAAATCACTTAAAAGCAGTCGATGGCCAATCAGCAGTCTGTTCCTCTCTGTGATGAACTCGACCATGACATATAACCAAGAATCACCACAACACTAAAAATAGCAACAATATACACATTGGTGACGTCACAGCACTTCCAGAAATCGACATACTTCAAAAGTGCTACAAATGTATGTTGCCTAGTCTGGAAAATATTGTGAAATTTAGTGAATTTGTTTTTCATTTGAGAAAATGATGTAAGCTGAAATTCTGGACTTTTGAAGAATTTTAACAATTCTTTCCAGACATTAATTTTGAGACTTAATGGAGGACATGTCTTGGTAAATACAGATATATGGCAACCCTAATATTCATAATCAGCTGACCAACCATTTCATTGCTGATTCTCTGTTTATGCTATGGAATGAGTTCTTTAATACAAATAATTTTATTTGAACTTGACACCAAGTTAGTCAATTTGACAATTCAATATTTAATACGGTGAGGTACTGGTACAATACTGCCACGTCACTAATTTAATACTTTTACATTACCAGTCAGATGATGTTATCATGAAAAATGGTCCATTTGTGTTATCTTCTCTAGAGAGCTTGCCATTTAGTAAATGCCAATTATTTAAAAGTATATTGTAATTTGTACTTCTTTGGAAGTAAAGCTGTGAATTCTGATTCTGATATGGAACTGCACAGTTATGCTTCTTTGTCACTTTGGATTCAATGTTTGTACTATTATTAAATGTACTCTTTCAAATTGGTACCATCAGTTATAGCCTAACTTTATAATTACAGATAGGTAATGTCACCTTTATGGTTGCATTGATATAATTAACTTTTTTTCACAAAAAAAATGTCCTGATGTCAAATGTAAGGAACCTTGATGTAAAATTAGTTCCATAATTTGCTTATCATTATAGTTTTTTTTATATTATCTGCCTACATATATATAGCGTGCCAAGGGAAATTTTTATTTAAGCTATTTTAACCCCTTTTTCTGCACATTTAATTTATATATGTGTTTATATAATAAATAAAAAAATATGTACCAAATATTTATTAAATAAACAAATTATTTACCTAAATGACATTTAATATATGTTGGAAATATTTATTGCAGAGATTTAATAAATAATTTATTTAATATATATTTGGTACATATTTTTTTATTATTATATAAAGACATACATGTATATAAATTAAATGTGCAGAAAAAGGGGGTTAAAATAGTTTAAATAATTTTTTTACACTTGGCTCCTCATACATATGTCATGGAAATTTGCAGTTGTCTTGTAATATATTATTTATGTTATGGATATCAGTTATATGATAAATATCTATTTTAAATAGCCCATCTATGGCATTTTTAATTTTATTAGTTGGATTATAGATTTTTAAATTCAAAACTTTTGTTAGTCATCAGTCAAAATAAAAATAAAATTGCTATATGATTTTTTTTTTTGTTCTTCAAAATAATGGTAGGAAGGAAAAAAATATCTATTCATTATATACATTAGTGTAGTTTGTTTTGACAGTTACCTTTTTTAGTCAATCAAATTTGAAATATTTTTCTTTTCCTTTGCTAACATAATTTTTGTGAAACAGAAATGACCAAAGTTAATGTCATAAAAACACCTGTTGGGAGTATTTATTAATTTACATGTATATTGAGTAGCCCTTCGAGTAGCCATACAAATTTTTAAAGTGAGTACGAGCAGTCACTCATATTAAATGAAGAAAACTGAAATGCAAATTTTTATGAACGAGTCTTGCTTGATCATATTGATACATGGCATGTAAAATTTCCAAAATGTTTCATCCTTTGGGAAATGGCTTTTAAGTGACATTTAATGAAATTTAGTAAACATTGTTGCACATTTTACCAACAATCTGAAATATTTAATAATTTCTAAAATGTGTGATTAAAGAATTTTTATTTATAGTAGTAATCTACATTTTTCAAAAAAAAATGTTTTAATATGTTGTGACTAATTCTGAATTTGATGGTGAAAACACCTTTTTATTGGAACATTGTATTTAATTTTTTTTAAATAGATGTTCCTCAATGAGCTGAATTAAAAATAAAAGTTTATTTGATTCCCATTTATGGGATATAGATTTCAGTCAAAAAAATTTGCATAATCATAGAATAGTAATGATTTTTCTAGGTCTTAATTTAAAATCTTGAAATTCCAAATAGCAGTTTTGATGATTTGGCTAAAAACATTTTTTCAAAGCAAAGTGCATGAAAGACAACCTCAGATTAAGTTTCTATACACTGGCAATTACACAAAGCACTCATCAATTTTGTTGTAAGGTTGTCAAATCATGATTACAATACTTTATTTTGTATTAAATGGGTAGTTACTAATTTTCAAAATGGCCACCAAAAATAGTGATGGATTTCACCTATTTGTTTTAAACCAAACTACCTATTCACTAAATAAATGTTTGCACATGTTATTGCTGTTCCAGTGAATGGAAATTCAATTACTCACCGGCTGAAAATCTGTTGCGAAATAAAAACAAAACTATTAAAGTCATGTGTGATACAACATAATTACAAATCATGTATTTTTAATGTCACTTGCTTTTGGTATGACAGAAAATATACTTGTAACAGGCCCAGTTGTAATTTTCAGTGTAGATTTGCAGTTTAGTACCACACATTATATACACATAAATATACAAATTAGAACCCCCCACTTTGAAAAATCAGCCCACCCCCCACTTTAAAAATCCATCCTACGGGCCTGTGTAATACGTGGAAAATCATTTAGCATTTTCAATACATACAACATATGATGTACAGAATGACATACACTTTAGCTATTGTTTTGAAATTACAAATTTCAAATTAGTAACACAATGCTTGAATTTATGAATTTTCTAACAATAACATGCCTATTTTCACTTTTAACAACTTAAAACACTCATTGTAATTTGAATTACATGGGTCATTATTTATTCTCTGCATCATAAACTGCTGGAGTTTTAACTCGCCACTTAAAATGGTGTCAAATTATAGCAGTTTTAAAGTTGCATCTTCCTGGGTGTTTTTTTTTTAATCTAACAATTTATACTATGAACATTTTTGTGAATAATGCACATTTGAACACAAAATTTGGTTTCATAATTTTAATCAGATGAGCATTTGGAATACTCTCCACTGAATGCTGTAAACACCAAATTGTAATTTCAAGAGACATAATTTATGAGTTTGTTAAAAAGATGGAAATCCCAACTGGAGTGATGAAAACATAACGTAAACACCAAACTGTAATTGCAAAAGAAATAATTCATGATTTTGTTAAAAAGATGGAAATCCCAACCGGAGTGATAAAAAAAAAACGTAAACACCAAATTCTAATTGCAAAAAAATTATTTATGAGTTTGTTAAAAAGATGGAAATCCCAACTGGAGTGATAAAAAGAACGTAAAGATCAAACTGTAATTACAAAAGAAATAATTTATGAGGTTTTTAAAAAGATGGAAATCCCAACCGGGGTGATAAAAACATAACGTACACAACAAACTGTAATTGCAAGAGAAATAATTTGAGTTTGTTAAAAAGATGGAAATTATAACTGGAGTGATAAAAACAACGTAAACACCAAATTGTCATTGCAAAAGAAATAATTATGAGTTTGTTAAAAAGATGGAAATCCCAACCGGGGTGATAAAAACATAATGTAAACACCAACTTGTACATGTAATTGCAAGAGACATAATTCATGACTTTGTTAAAAAGATGGAAATCCCAACCAGTGGGATAAAAACTTAATGTAAACACCAAATTGTAATTGGAAGAGACATAATTCATAAGTTTGTTAAAAAGATGGAAATCCCAACCAGCGGGATAAAAACTTAATGTAAACACCAAATTGTAAATGGAAGAGGCATAATTCGTAAGTTTGTTAAAAAGATGGAAATCCCAACCAGCGGGATAAAAACTTAATGTAAACACCAAATTGTAATTGGAAGATACATAATTCATAAGTTTGTTAAAAAGATGGAAATCCCAGCCAGAGTGATAAAAACATTTGACAGCTGTTGCATTCAAATACATGTAGCTATAATTGAGAAATACCATTTCCCTAAATTGAGCTTATATGTGCATTATTCAACTTTCACAAAGAAAGTTTTCAAATAACAAAACATGTTTGTTTGCAAAGTGTTGAAAGTAGCAATAATTTGAGCTTCAATTTGGTATTTCAGTTTAATATTCATCACCCTCTTCTTCACCTCCACCCTCAACAGAATCAACACCAACTTCTTCATAATCTTTCTCAAGGGCAGCAAGATCCTCTCGGGCCTCGGAGAACTCTCCTTCTTCCATACCTTCTCCAACGTACCAATGGACAAAGGCACGTTTAGCATACATGAGATCAAATTTATGATCGAGCCGAGCCCAAGCTTCTGCAATAGCGGTGGTGTTGCTCAACATGCAAACAGCACGCTGTACCTTAGCCAGATCTCCTCCTGGCACTACAGTTGGTGGCTGATAATTGATACCAACTTTGAATCCAGTTGGACTCCAGTCCACAAACTGGATGGTGCGCTTGGTCTTGATGGTAGCAATAGCTGCATTGACATCTTTGGGCACGACATCACCACGGTACAACAAACAACAAGCCATATACTTGCCATGACGTGGGTCACACTTGACCATCTGGTTGGCTGGCTCAAAGCAAGCATTGGTGATTTCAGCAACAGACAGCTGCTCATGGTAGGCTTTCTCTGCAGAAATGATTGGTGCGTATGTGACCAATGGGAAATGAATTCTTGGATATGGCACCAAGTTGGTTTGGAACTCGGTCAGATCCACATTAAGGGCTCCATCAAAGCGCAAAGAAGCTGTAATTGAGCTGACAATTTGACCTATCAATCGATTGAGATTAGTATAGGTTGGACGTTCAATATCGAGATTACGACGGCAGATGTCATAAATGGCTTCATTGTCAACCATGAAGGCACAGTCAGAGTGTTCTAACGTGGTGTGAGTGGTCAGGATGGAGTTGTAAGGCTCTACAACAGCAGTTGAAATCTGAAAAATTGCACAAGACAATTATTTTTGTGTGAAACATTTATTTCTGATTCCCACCCCACTGTTTATATAAGGCTCAAGATTTTTGTACTTATTAACTCATCAACAAATTTTGATTCTGGCCATGACAGCACCTGGAAGTGAGACCAAAAGTAGGAATAGCATTTGGCTTCGCATCAAACAACTTCACATTCTCCTTCAAACACCAGGTCTTGGTAAAGGTTTTAGCTTAGACGCATACTAAGATAGCTTTGTATGTCTAGCCCCCAAACAACAATCAAGCTCTCAACAGGATTGTTCTAAAAGCACCAAGACAGAGCGGGAGTCAGAATAAGTTGATCCCGCCCAAACTTTAAAAGATGTCTTTTAAAAAATAACAGGTTTACATCAAGATTGTAAACAAACGAGTTGCACAAGAGATGTTCTTTTGAGGGTACTTTCCCCACTGGCAGGTAAAGTTTCAATGGCCTAGTGAGTTTAATGCAGATACAGTGGCCATTGGGCTTATATAAGAGAGCATAGCAAAATTAATTGTACTGGCCTCTGTGGCACAGTGGTTAAGCTATCGGATGAGGTTGGTAGGTACCGAGATCAAATCTCAGCCAAGGCATGGGATTTTTAATCAGTATCGGCTCCAACCCAGAGTGACTGCTCCACAAGGGTCAGTGGGTAGGTGTATACCACTTACACCGACCAGTGATCCACAACTGGTTTAACAAAGGCCGTGATATGTGCTATTCTGTCTGTGGGATAGTGCATATAAAAGATCCCTTGGATGTTTATCGATAAGAATAGCCGCATTAGTGTGACAGTAGTGGGTTTCCTCTCTACTACTAACACTAACCTCTGTTCTGGACAAACAGTACAAGAAGCTGAGTTGTGTGCCCAAGACAGCGTGTTTGAACCTTAATTGGATATAAGCACGAAAATATATACAACCAACAAGCATTTTAAAAAGTGCTTCCACTACCTTACCATTTGCATTGGTTTTTACACATGTATGTACCTACACATGTATGTACCTACACATGTATGTACCTACACATGTATGTAGCTTTTCAAAAACTCCCACTTGTGCCAGTCTCAGACTAAAATCATGAGCATACATGTACTCTTTAGCACTGATACCTGCTGTGATTAAATCGGATAATCCAAATCCTGCCAGACAACATTTTAAACAGTGCTTCAAACATCTTGCCATTGGTATTGGTTTTTGCAGGTGCACCTACACATGGTTCACGTAGCTTTTCAAAACGTGCTGGTCTTAGACTAAAATCACAAACTTGGAGGGAGCGGAATGTAGCTATCAGATCAATCCTTCTCAGTTAACTCATTTGCAGTTTGGGCTATTTTCTGTTCCAGCCAGTGGTCAACAACAAGATCGTGGTATGTGCTGCCCTATCTGAGGGAAAGTGCATATAAAAGACCCTTGCTGCTTATCAAAAAGAGTACCCTATGTGGCAGCAGTGGGTTTCCACTAAAGAAATATGTCACAATGACCATATGATTGACGTCCAGTAGCCGATGATGAGATAAAAATCAATATGCTAGTACAATGTTGTTAAATAAAACAAACTTTACTTCTTGGGTGGGATTTAATTACACGATAATATGTCTGTCTGTAAAGCAGTCGGTTATCCAGTCGATCCTTCTCAGTAGACCCATTTGCAGTTTGGGCTATTTTCTGTTCCATCTAGTGGTCCACAACTGGTTCATCATAGGCCATGGTATGTGCTGTCATGTCTGTGGGATGGTGCATATTAAAGATCCCTTGCTGCTTATCGGAAATATGTGGCAGCAGTGGGTTTCGTTT
The DNA here is from genome assembly GCA_032355785.1 of Symmetromphalus regularis. Classification (NCBI taxonomy): domain Eukaryota; kingdom Metazoa; phylum Mollusca; class Gastropoda; order Neomphalida; family Neomphalidae; genus Symmetromphalus; species Symmetromphalus regularis. The sequence continues at coordinate 3,651 of JAULBS010015103.1, read as the reverse complement.
AAAAAAATATGTCAGAATGACCATATGATTGACGTCCAGTAGCTGATGATAAGATAAAAATAAATGTGCTCTAGAAGCATTAAATAAAACAACCTTTACAAACAGAATCACAAGCTTAGAAGTTAAAGTACTGGTTAGCACATATTCCTGCTGTGTAAGTGAGATAAACCAAGTCATACCAGACAGCTATGTACCACATTTTAAACACAAACAGTGGCAGATTAGTTTTACTATCTATCTGCTCCTCTTAAATGACACGTGTATGTATCTACGCCTACGTTGGTTTTCATATACGGCCAGTGTCAGACAAAACTCATGAGAGAGGTGGTTAGCAAGAATTCCTGCTGTGAAACTGCCAGATACAGCAGATGATTCGAGATATTGCAAGCCATGCCTGACAGCCCTGTCTGAACAGTGCTTTAAACTGAAGCAGTTTTCCCACTTCCTTCGTACCTCAAAAGATTAACATTGCATCTTAACTGCCCCTATTAACTAACATGTGAAGTTACACGTCAGTTATGTAGATAAGATGTTAGGATTTCTGCACGTGAAAGATTTCTGGCAGCTCTGTGGCCGTAATACACTGCCTGTAGTATGTACATGTAGTTAACCGTATTTACTTAATGGAGTAGTAGTTCATCTACAAGATGTTTTCTTAGTTTTTTCTCATTTGTACATTGTTAATATATGGCTGTTTACCGACCTCACTGGCATCGTGGTTAAGCTGTTGGACTCCAGGCCCTTAGTAGTTTGAGAAGTTGCAGGATACAACAGTCATGGTAGCCAGCGATCTTGGCATGCATAAAACAACAATTATTTTTTAATCAAAAACGAAAAGTTGGTGGTGGTAAAAGCTGTTTCAGGTGGTGATTTACCACCGGTGACTGCCTACTTTTGAGGGCACTGGGACTCACGGCTGGTACAAATGGGATAAAAGTTCATAGAGCCATGGGAATTTTAATCTTGATACTGGCTCTAACCCAGAGTGAGTGCTCCACAAGGCTCAATGGGTTGCCCTGGCCGCCCCCAGTAGTACAGTGGTTACGGTATCAGACATGTGAGTGGTAGGTACGGGGATCAAATCTCAGTTGAGGCATTGTATTTTTAATCTTGATATTGACTCCAACATAGTGGGAAGGTACACACCACTTACACAGACTAGTTTATCAAAGGTTGTGGTATGTGCTATCATGTCTGTGGGAAAGTACATATAAAAGATCCCTTGCTGCTAATTGGAAAGAGTAGCCTATATGTGTATTAAAATTGTCATGCTGAGAGAGATAAATTTCCTCTGCAGGAGATAAACACATATTTTATGCTGTTTTTCGTTAACTACACAGTCAATACTAATAGACACTACATCTTTATGTATGTGTATTAAAATTATGTTGAGAGAGATAAATTTTCTCTGTTGGAAATACATAAATGTACTATATTTTCAGGTTGTTTTTATTTAATTTGCGGTCAGTACTGATATACATGTATATACATCGGGGAACATTTTATTCAGTATTAAATCAAGAACGACTACAAATTTCACAGATACATGTAACTATACAATACTAATACTCACAATTAGCAATTGCTAATCAATTTACATTAATTAGCAATTGTTGTTAATTAAAAAAATTTAAATAAAAAGTTCTCTGCACATAAATACAGTCTCGGTGTTGATACAAGAATTAGCAGCATCTTGTAAATTTTTTTAAAAATAGCTTTCACAAAATGGTGGATGTTGTTCAACAAATGTAAACTAATATTTTATAAAAACAAATGGGTTTGTGTCTCCAGCATCTTTCCGAAAAGTTAACCTACATGTATGCAGTCAGACTTCTCTTCAACATCTAGCTAAGGTATTTACATTGTTTGTAAACACAAAATTCCACAATTCCACAATAATAATCATTTAGAGGCTGTTAAAAATATGGTATTGTTGTGTTTATGCTATCAGACTCGCAGCTTGTAGGTACTGGCATCAAATCTCAGTCGAGACATGGGATTTTTAATATTGGTACTGGCTCCAACCTAGAGTGAGTGTTCCACAATGCTCCATTACTCAGTCTCCTCTGAATTCAGCGATTCTATTTTCATGCAGAATTTGTTATTTTACGCCGTGGATTTTTAAAAAATCACATTATAATTAATATAAACGTCACATTTTGGAAAAAATAAACCGAAGCACTGAGTTAGAAAGTTGTTTCTTTAAAGTAGGCAACTCATTAAATGGGCTATATGTTGCGATTTGTTAGCTGGTTATAACTTCATTCGGTATTCGTCGTTTGTTCAGAACAAACTGAACACGTCACTGGTGATACGTTCAGGATGGCGAGCGCTCCCATTCACATGCTAGACTGGTTTTTGTGCCTAATGATTTATAAGCATTATGTGATAGAAGACGATGGTAACCAGATAAATTGTTCGCGAGCACTTGCCCTCCTGGGTTATGGAGTGGTTGTTAATTATAAGGTTACTGCCGAAGATTCATTGGAAGTAAATTACACAAGTTTAACGAATACGGAATAGGATTCTGTCATTTTATTCTATTTAATATATAACAATGATCTTAGCATATATAAATTGTTTTGAGGCATTATTTAAGAACATATTGTTAAAATGGTGACACAAAGAATTTTATTTTAATTATTTAGTAATCATAAAATCAGAATAAAAATAATTTGTTTTCATATTCTTTTGATTCAGACTCAATAAAAGCATTGGTATTGCTCTATCACAACCAGCCACTCCAATATGTAAATATTATTTTTAATTTTTATGTTGCAGAATTTGCCGTGGAATTTCCCAGTTTCTACCGCAGAATATAGCTAATTTTAACGCGTAATTTAATAAATTGTTCTGCAGAATTCTGGGGGACTGATTACTGGTTTATCAAAGTCCATGGTCTGTGCTATCTTGTCTGTGGGATAGTGATTATAAAAGGTCCTTTGCTGCTTTTTGATAATAGTAGCCACAATATGATGTGGTGCCATTTAACATTGTTTTTCATTAAAATAATGCAGGCTGTCCTGCTAGTTAAGTGTCAGCTCAGTCTTTTAAGATATTTTAGTACCTCTTAATAGCATGGGAATTACAAATGATCTCAACAGACCGAATTTTTATGTTTTTCAGAATATTTTAATGTAACATAAAATTTGGAACCTCGACTGAGAGGTTTCAAGCCATGACTCAGGTTGAGAATTGAGCACTCTGTCAAGTGAACTAATAGAGAAATGTTCACTAGCTATTGCCAATAGGAGAGTTTTACTCTAACACTACTACACTTAGTGCAGTATCATTGATAGTAACATTTACAAGTACTATATTTTGCTATTTTTTTAATATGTTAATTGTTTATAAAAGCAGATATGTTTGTGTTCCTAGCATCTTTGTGAAAAGTCAACCTACATGTATGCAGTCAGATTTCTCTTCAACATCTAGCTAAGGTATTTACATTGTTTGTAAACACAAAACTGAAACTAAATTTGCTTAAATATGTATATTTATAATGTTAAACTTTTTTTCAGTAACTACCTCAGACTACCATCAAGCCTTTCTAGAGAGCATGTCACAACTAAAAGATGTAAGTAAAACAGAATAAACAGAAACTACCTCAGACTACCATCAAGCCTTTCTCGAGAGCAGGTCACAACTAAA